>BMAW01054545.1:855635-934718 GCA_019974015.1 Nephila pilipes
ATATATATATATATATATATATATATATATATATATTCTATGTGTATAATTGTTAAATATTAAAATCTGATACGACATTACCATTTGTTTAATACAAATACTTATCTAAGACATTTTCTTGCACCTGTATGAATTTTGTAAAAATCAAAAATACGACCCTATCATCTAATTTTTAAGGAATTTAGCCTAAATTTTGTCACACACCACGCTTATATTTAGGGAGTTGCTCACAATAGATTTTTATTTTATTTTAGAGTATGTAAAAATGTTAACTTTTTTAAAAATATTTGAAACATACGAAACATCAAATTGAAACTTTTATGTTAAAGTCAATGTCGGCTTCCTTTAATTAAAGCAGAAGATTGAGAGGAGAAGGTAGGTACAACTTTGTAAATGCTGTTTATATATTGGCATAATTTATAGATTTTTCCCAAATTGTCTAGTGGCCGCCGTTTCCTAATGTTCATGGTCACGGCCTCGCTGCCGGCGTTATATTCGTCGAGTCGTAGGTTCGAGCCCTGATGCCGCTAAATACCTGTCGTGTAGTGGGGCTGATGCACAGTAAATCTGGTCAAGATCCCAAGTCCTCCCATGCGACGGGGTGTTGAAGTTTCGAGAAGGAAGTGCCAGTTCAGATGTCATTCTCTTCACTTGACCGAGGCTCAAAACACGAGATCTGTCGACAATTGCCCTCTTGTTACTTTCAATGAGCGACGTTAATAAAAAATCAAACCATAATTGTCTAAAATTCACCCACATTTTTTCGTCATATTTAGTTTTTAGGATGGTTTTAAAACAACTTCAAGAACGAAAAAATATACTTTAAAAAAGTGTTAATGACCCTCATTTAGTAAGCAAAGTTTTTGAAGATCAGAATGTTTCGTGATAGATATTTGGTGGCTTTACATTCATTAATATTTTCCTTTTCCTTTTTCATTCACTACATTCTTTTTTCATGTGGAACTGTAGTAAATTATTTTTATGATAACTCCCAAAATATTCAGGAAGAAACAAGCAATGATACTCTCTTCAAGTAAAATTGTTTTAATGACATTTTATATTTTCTTATGTTTTTTTTTTCCTTCTGTTATCCAACTATGAGCAAAAATGTATCAAAATAACGTTTCCTTTACAAAAGCAAAATCAATAAAAAAACAATGAGTAACATCACTGATTTTAGCTCGTTCTATTTCGGTTTCATTGTTTTGCTATAAAAAGTGACATACACGTGACTCCTGATTTCAGGCAGTAGACAATTTACTAACAGAAAATAACGCATTTTTTTTCAGAACATACTTAAATAAAATTAATACCTCGATTAATATTCGAGTTCTAAAAATTTAAGAATGTCTTAAATTTAATTTTCTTCTATTTCCAGGTCTTTGCGCTGCAAAACTACTGAAAGAAGCAGAAGTCAGTGTCATTGTATTGGAAGCACTTGATCGTGTTGGTGGACGTACTCTAACAAAACGGGTAATGATTCTTCATGCAGTTTGCAAGTAGATAATGTTCCTCACTTTTACTTAAAATATTCTTAGAGAGAGAGAGATTTTCATTTAATATATTACTCTTAGAGTTATTTATTTTCTTAACAGCAAAGAGTTTCATTCTATTAACTTGATTCGTAGGAAATTAAAACGTAATTTAAAAATAAAAATTATTATTTATGTAAATGTAGTATAATTGTAATCATTTTTCTTCAATTAAAAAGGCAAAACATTTTGCAAATACATAGAGGTAACATGTAAAAGTATCTAAGTTTATCAGAAATCAATACATTCAGTAGTTCTAAAAACAGATGCATAAAAAATGAGGAAATAATTAATTTGTAATAAGCATGACATTCTAGAAAATGCTCAAGATAGCAATTAACGCATTCTAAGAAACCATTTGACGAAAACAGATCTGAAAATTCTTATATAATGGGATCTCGATCCAAGTTCTGTTAATTTTCCTTTCAATCACATGTCAACATGAAATAAAATCTCGAAATAGACTGAATTCCTTTGAATAGAGTCTTTGAGAAATGTTTTGGAATAATTGTCATTGGTGTTCAAGATACAACACTTGAGAAATACAAAGTAAGATAATTTTTTAAAATATGTCTTCTATCTCTTGAATTTTTTATGCGAATTTAAGCTTAAAAAACCTAACGCTAATGCATGAAGTTCTGATATAAAATATGTTTTCCCTATCTACAATAATAGTCTATATTTCTTACAAGTATTATTAATCTGTGTTTAAAATATAAGTCTCAATACAAAAAAAATTAGTGTCTTATTCACGCATTCAGTTTTATGGAAAAGAATGTTAGAAATTTGAACAATTTAATTTCAATCTGATTAAGTGTATGTAGTTTAAATCCAAATGGTGCTAAGTATTGTATTACTGGTTAAGATATATGTTAAGAAGCAGTGTATTCTCCAATTCTATCTTTCACATTCAGATAATTGGCTTAAAATGTTTCTAAATATACCTATAAAACAAAGTACTTCGTATTATATTTTATTGTATCAGTTTTCCTCATACTTAAAATAAAATTTCAAATCTTTTTTCTCTGAGAGGCTAATATCACCAGTTTCTCGTTACTAAAATACTTATAATACATATATGTCTCAATCTCCCAGTTAGAATAAATAATATAAAAAAAAGCTGTTTTTTAAAACTGCCGATTTTCTTCAAAAATGATATTCAGCAAAGTATTTACATGCTTCAAAGAATATTAATGAATAAAATTTTGATATGGGAAATAATTTTAAAATAGTTTAACTTTGCTTCCATTCATCTGCTATAAAATAGTAATGGGAGTTATTCTTAAAACTCGAATAAAATATTTAAAATAAATACTTAACTTTTCTATTCATATTTAATTGTTATATATATAAATGATAGCTTCAGAAATAAATAAAGAAAAGCCTTCTAAATAAGTCTAAATAATTTTAATTACTTTAAGTCTAAATAATTAATTTTAAGTCTAAATAATTAAATAATAATTTTAAGTTCTTTAAGTCTAAATAATTTTAATTACTTACGAAATAAATATTGATAGTATAAGAAGTTTTTGAATGTTTAAATTTCAAAGGGCAATTGTATTTTTGAAAAAAAATATTATTTAAAATAATTGTTCAGGAAAAAACTTTATGTAGTTATTTTACATCTTGATAAAAGTAATTTCAGGATACAGTTGAAGGTTTTGTATGTGTAACAGTATATACTATTAAAGTCTTCTCCGAACGATGTTTAATAATTTAAAAAAAAAATCTGTAATAAGAGAAATAGAGAGAAGCTATTAAAATTGCTCTGTGGTTGATAGGGTATAATTTCTACTTTTGGAAAAATTAGATTTTATCTCTCTCTATTGAAGCTGAACTTCATACCGTTAAATAGGGGGAATGCTAAACTCAAACAAATATATGTATTATATACAATAAGGGTGCCCACATAAGTCTTTTTTCAGTTCTGACAGCTATAGTCATAACAGTGCTGCCTAAGTATAAGTAGAGTGGCTTATTCACTACAATTAGTCCACTTATAGAGCTAATCAGGAATTGACTTTCCGACATTGAAAATTATACATATCCAATTAAATTCCTATTAAAAATTTGTAGAGCAATTTCTAGTTGATACGAGTAGATATTTTGCTAGCAGGAATACTATGAACACAGCGCTTACAAAGCTGGTTTCAGAGCTCCAATTTTCAAACTCTTTACAGCACGAAACGGGTCAAAAATAAGTAATTAATAGCCTGTAGACAGGCTAGCAGACTTCAGTGACAAACATATACTAATTCTGTACAATATACGATTGTTAAAAAGGAAAATTGATCAAACATAAGTTAAAGTTAACGGCACATTTTAGAAGAAGAGAAGAGAATATAGATTTATGAGTACATAACGAAGTAGAAAGATTCAGATGGATTTTTAAGTACTTAATGTGATGGAAAAGTTATTTTCAGGTGCCTTTGAAAGAAAAGACTCTTCTGCAATAGAGTATGGGAACTTCGATCTAGTGTTGATATAGGTAAATAAGCAGTGAGTCTTGATGAATAAGTTTTCAAGGTTTATGATTAGAAATATCATTGGATAGGTTGTTAATATGCTTATAATTAGGTTATATTTTTAAATAGGTATGAATTATGGTGTTACTGATATTACATGGGAGGGTTTTAGTGATAACTCTCAGAAGTTTGATACGCCGAATTTAAATTTCCTTTTATGAGATGTGGTTCTGCCATACTCTAAAGGGGTGCAACACGAGTTTAAATAAGACAAAAGATTTATTTGAAAAGATGTACTTTGTTATTATGTAAAAGTGGGGTGCTGTAAATTCAATGAATGAGAGGCTAAGGTGGATCCATTTCCAGGATTTGTCAACAACATGTTTGATGTGTAGGTGAAAGGTATGTCTATTGACTAAATAGAGTCCCAGGTTACGTACAACCCAATAGATTGCTTATCAAACAAAAATAGGTTTTATATGGGGTGAATAGATTAGTGATTTCTAAAATTAATGACATAAGAATTGTTTATGTCACTGGTTTAAGCAATGAACTTGCTTAAGACAGATTTTTAAGTGCCCAAAAAGCTTTGCATTACTTTAATCGTGTATTTGATATTGTGAACGAGTCATCTGCAAATAAGCAAATAATGACAGGGAAATAGTGTTTTATATCAGGCGTGTAAATATTATAAATATAGGAGCCAAAGACTCTGTCCCGAGGAATGCCTGTCTAAATATAGCTAGTTCAGAAGACGGAAGAGTTGATATAAACATAGAGGTCCTGTTGATGAGAAAAATTGGGGATATTTTGATGAGATAGGAATAGAAGTTAAAATAGATCGTTTCTGAAATGAGATCATACTGTCACAAGTTGGCATCGCCTAGCTACTTGTTTAGGAATGCATCAAAGGTGTAAAGCTTGTGCGTAAAAATTCCTGTTATAATGTTGGAGTTACGAATGTGTTGGTATATGGTAGAATAACCTTCACGGAAACCACATTACCCTGGTGGGATGTCACTGAAATTATTACATGTGACTTGTAATTCTTTCCGGCAGGACTTTTTTTGAAAAGTTTTTACCTTTCAGCAAATGAGACTGATTGTCTAATAGTTCAGGGTAAATTTGGAGCTTTTATTTGTTTAATAGTCACAATAACATTCTATTTTCCAGCTGTCGGGGAAGTAATGCCAGATAAGACATCTACTGAAAATGTTTGTGAAGATAGTAACTCCTTTTAAGGTTTGCAGATTTATAGCTTTATTTGATATAGTGTCCGGTACAGGTGCTTTCTTCATGATATGTGTTTTAATAATGTTGCTAACTTCCGATGTGCTGGTTAAAGTTGGAATGATAATAGAACTATTGTTGACTTTCGACTTTTTCATCCTTTTGACCACTGATAAGTTACTTCCAAGGGGTTTTTATATGATTTTGCCTTGTTTAAATTCATTACGACTATAGATGGGTGGAAAAACGTTTCTCCCCTTCTGGTTAACCGGATATTGAATCCTACTATTGATTTGAATTTGAAACCTGCAGATAGACAAACAGGCACGCAAAACATTGCATGTCTGGAATGTGATTTAACTTGCATCTTCAGAAACTCTTTATTTTAATATTTGTTGAAAATTTTACTGAAAGATAATAATGCGATACTGTACTAATTTCCATTATAGGGTGGCAGAGTTAAGAATCACAAATCAAGAAACGAGCTTTAATACATAACATTTACATGTGAAAGTTATCTCGAACTCGTCGCTGTACTCGATTCCATTCGATCTAACTCGAAGCTGCTCAGCAACTTTATAATGACTAATTTCAAGCATCTCGCATAGCTGTAGAAATGGGAATGCTATCTCCTAACTATACCCATCAGGGCCGCAAAAACTGATCTAATGGAATGGCGAATTTACTATATCTAAATACTACTTTTATGGATTTAGCTGTTAGAGTTCAAAGGTTAAGCAGCTGAGAAGGAACTTAATGGCTATCCTGTACAGTTAAGCTATGTATGTGTGTGAAAGAAATACTGCGAGTTCTTTTTAAAAAAGTATATTTACATTACAGGATCCTAAAACTGATTATGCTGATTTGGGAGCATCATTTGCTGGGCCAACACAGGACCATTTATTTCGTTTAACAAAACAGCTTGGAATAAAAAACTACGAAGTCAATCAAACTGGGGACAGCCTGTTCTATAAAAATGTAAGGATTTACCCAGAAAATGTAGTTTTAATTCTTAATTCTTTTACATATTACTCTTTTTTTTTTTGTATACCTTTTATTATATACGAGTATTATTGATCTATAGCATAGTATTTCTAATATATTAGTTTGACATTTATTTATGAAGAGCTGAAATTAGTAACTTGATCAATTTTAAAATTAAGATATCACTCATGAATAATCTGACGATTGACTTTGGCTTAGTTTTAGATGTATTTTATGAGGAATTTAATTTGATTTAAGATATGACAACATTAGTGTAAGGAATAAGAAATATTGAAGTAAAGAATACATTTTTCTAAAAGGTTTCATAAGAGGAACGGATGATTCGTGATCTTTTTTATGTACACTGCTGGCCACACAAAATGCAACACCTAGAAGGACTAGAGATATCACAACGAAATTTATTTGGCAGATAACATGTTGTACATAGATCAAACGATTAAAATTACAGCCTCTTGTGAAGTGAGGATAGTGACAAAATCAGTAATTAGTGTAGCCGTCATTGTTGACTATAACCGCTGCCACACGCCTCGGCATAGAATCAAAGAGGCTTTGGATGTATCCTTGGGCTACAGCGGTCCATGTGGCTTCCATATATTTCCAAAGTTGATCTGGTGTAGCAGTGGGTGATGTATCCCGGGCCAGTCGTTGTGCAAGCATGGACCACACATTTTCGATTGGCGATAGATTGGGAGAACAAGCAGGCCAAGGAAGCAATTCCATCTGATGGGTAAAGAAGAACTCTTGAAAATTACATGCCACGTGTGGTCACGCATTATCTTGTTGGAATACGGCTGATGGCACGCGCTGAAGGTATGGGAGGACCACGGGTTCCATCACCTCAGAGATGTAGCGCTGGCTGTTCAGTGTACCGGTAATGCGTACTAGAAGGGTGCGGGAGTGAAATCGAATATCACCCCAAACCATGATACCGGGTTCAGGACCAGTGTGGTGATGCATAACGCAACAGTTCAGCAGCCTCTCATCACGGTGTCTCCAAACTCGAATCTGACCATCGTGATGTTGCAGGCAGAAGCAGTATTCGACAGTAAACACAATGTCGTTCCATTCCGTTGTCCATGTCCGCCGTTCCTCACCTCATTGGCTGCGCAAACAACTGTGGTTTCGAGTCAAGGGTAAACGAAGCAATGGATGCCTTGAGGACATTCCACTCTGCTGCAAACGGCGTCGAATGGTACGAGCGGACACCGAATGATGCATAGCAGACTGAATCTGTTGTGCTAGGATTCGTGATGTGGCAGCACGATCCATAACTGCCATGCACACAATCTACCTGTTATCACGGGCAGTGATGCAACGAAGTGGGTGCAATCGGCCCCGTTGGTCCGTCGTTCCCTCCTGCATCCAGCGATCACATATCTGTATCACAATTGCTTCGTTTCGTCCAACACGTTGACCGATTTCTCTGAATAATAATCCGCAATCCATATAGGCTACTATTCTTATTCGGTCGAATTCAGAAACATGGTCAAAAGACGCTCGATGTCTTACACGAGGCACAGGTAAACAGCTTACGCAAAACGCACGAAAAAACAATTACCGTATTTCAAATCGCCAATCTGTTCTCCCCTTATATAGTGCTTGCGAGTGGCGCTACGGTCGCCCGTGATGTGTGTCTACGCTACAATGCTAATGATTTGCATAGCTCATCGTCGCAAAACGCATGATATAAATTTCATATGGTTTGCATGCTTCCTTCAGGGTGTTGCATTTTGTGTGGCCAGCAGTGTATTTTCAAATTGAGAGCAATATTTTAATTCGGTTTTTCTAAATTACATTTCAGAATTTTCAGAGCTGATTACTAGCCTTCAATCAACAAGCATATTTCTTAACATTTTTTATTAAGCTTATAGACTTTCATTGTTACTTACATTCATCTCAGAAATAGCATAACTATTATAGAGATATGCTGAATAGATTGTGAAGTTACATTAGAAAATTAATATCGGCAACAAATGCATTCATCGATTACACTGGATGTGAATAATGATTATACACCCTTCACGAGCTGCAAGGAGAAACGAACAAAAATTATTGTATTCCTTATTTCCTCTATATAGGAATTCTTCAAAAAAAATGGAATTAAGCATCTTATGAAATTTTTGCCTCGTGTTTCTTATTAAGTAAGCAATAATCTTTCCAAATGAATTTAAAAATTATTACAATACTTTTATATACCATCCTATAAATTAAGATCATGCTACACAGATCTATTTATGAAAAATAAGTCGAATTCTTCTTAGAAAAATATATTAGCAATTTTCGCAAGTTCCAGATATATCAACTTGTCATTAACAAGCTATAAATAAATGTGTAGGAATTCTTTTGATTTTATCTAATAAATTTATGAGAAGCAATATTATATATATGTTTTTATTAATAAATAAAAATATTGATCTTATTCACGGACATTGATATGTATTAATTTTTCCTTCTAATAATTTTTTGAGGTATTTCTCAAGCGATAATTTGCCTCAGTTTTTTTTTTTTTTTTTTTCAATTTACTTTTTTACATTTATGTTTATTACTCCCCCGAAGTTGGATCCCTTTCGGGTATACCAGATCACTTTTCAATTTTTTTATCGTTTCCTTCAATTTTAATTACATTTAACTTAAATATACTCAATTTAATAATTTGTCGCTAGATTTAATTTTAATTACATGTAGCTGATATTATATTCAATTTAATAATTTATCGCTTACTTTCATTTTAATTATATTTAGCTTAAATATATTCGATTGAATAATTTATCGCTTACTTTCATTTTAATTATATTTAGCTTAAATATATTCGATTGAATAATTTATCTTTACCTTTAATTTTAATATCAGAAAGTTTACCATTGTCCATTTCTCGATATTTCATCGTTTACTTTAATTATTATATTTAATTGAGTAATTTAATAATAATTATAAAAAACTCGCCCCTTGGCCTAAATCTGTTCTTTGCAAACCCTCCTAAATCTGTTCTTTGCAAAACTTGGCATAGAACTTTTACTAATTTCTTATTTTTTAAATTGTTTTAGGGAACGAGAATATCGCACAAACCTGGAGAATTTCCTGCGCAGAGAAATCCTTTTATTATCATGGATATCAATAATATATGGCAACTTATTGATAAAATGGGGAAAGAGGTGATACTGCGTTGAAATATTGTTTAATGATATCAAACTAAAGATTGATTTTTAATGTGTTTTGAAAGTTTTGTAGTTTTTTTATGATCATGTAAATCATTTCTAAATGATGATTGTTAGTGCCGAATTTGGCGCGCTTCTATCTCGTTGATCGATAACTTTTGTTACTCAGTTTAATTATTAAACAAAACTCGCAAAATGTTATCGTGATTACGATTTGTCTCCAATATTATTAGGATCATGGATAGTTGATTAAGTTTTTCTATTTGAAATTTATATTAAGATAGCTTATAGGGAAATAGGTTTTGTTTGTATTTATAAATTTATTAATGTGCAGTCCATTAGTACAGCGTAAAAATAGGAATTTCTATTTTGTCATGTTTCGCCGCTTAGAACAGATAAAATAAAATGAATGAATCACAGGACCAGGACCCTGCTAAATTCAAATTAGAATAATTTCATGATCATGTATGTTTAATAGAATATTTTAAATTATATTAATATATAATTTTAAAAAAATTAAGTTATAAGTTTAAAGTTTTTTTAAAGTTGTATTTTTATTATGAAATTTAACTATTATTTTAGTAGACGCAAAAAATAATAACGAAATTTAAATTTAAATTCTACTAGGAGAAATAAATATCCGTAAAAACGAAAAGAACTAAATTTGTTTTTCTTTAAAATATATTTTGCATATTAAGTAATTAGGAAAAAACAATCCACGCACACATTTAACATTAATTTCAAGACTTTGATAATCTTTTTGAATAGCTTAGGCTCAACGGTTCACTTAGAAAGTTTGCCTTCATAATGATTTACTTTTTCTACCTCAACAACATTCTATACCTTTTGCACATAATCTTATCCATTTTTAAGACTACGGAATTACAGTGCCACCTAGCGTCATTTAAAGCAGAACTCTTGTTATTTAAATTAAATTTCTCAAAATGAAATACAAAGTATGAATCTTCATTTATCTTAATATGTTTATACTGAAATAATTTCTTACTAATGTTTACACAGTTAATTTTTTTAACTTTTCCCCTATTCATTTTACAAATGCTTGTGATCATGTTTTAACTAATCAGATCAACATTTAACATGGATTTATGAAACATGGACATTTTTAACAATAAGAGATTTTTTGATGCTGATTGCTCTTGAAAGTTGTCTACTGAAAGCTGAAAACAGTTTTTTAATTAACAGTGCAATGTTTCTTAACATAAAAATCTTTTTTTTTTTTTTTTTTTTTTTTGCAGATACCTGCGATTTCTCCTTGGGACGCACCTCACGCGAATGAATGGGATACTTTGAATATCAAAGACTTTCTGCAACGTTATTGCTGGACAAAGTAATTTGACATATTTTAGCCGATTAAATCATTCATGTTTTCATGAATTGTTTTTCTCTTTGATGACTTTTTCTACAAATATTTTTAGGACAGCAATAGAATTTTTCAGCGAATTGATTAGCCTCTTTATCACATCTAGTCCGTACGAAGTTTCTCTGTTGAGTTTTTTGTGGTATGTTAAACAATGTGGTGGACTGAAAAGAATGATGTACACAAAAAATGGTGCCCAGGTAATAGTTATTTCTTAAATAAAGGGATGCATTTAGACATTTTACATTACATGAAAATATGTGGTGTGCTTAAAAAATATCCTGTTAATGCTATTTAACAGGTCAATTGAAAAGTCCCCGGCCTACCATAGTAAAACACATTTTTTTGGCAAAATTAGTTTTTTTATTCGACATAATTCCCCTCAAGGAAGATACACTGATTATAGCTACCCTCCAACTTTTCGATACCATTTTTGTAGTACGATTTGTCCTTTGCTTCAAAATAGGCCTCAGTTTCGGCGATCACCTCTTCATTCGACGAAAATTTCTTCCCAGTGAGCATTCCTTGGAGATCTGAGAACAGAAAATAGTCGCAGGGGGCCAGATCTGGAGAATACGGTGGATGAGGAAGCAATTTTTGCCATCGTTTTCACTGACTTGTGACACGGTGCATTGTCTTGGTGAAGCAGCATTTTCTTCAAATGCGGCCGTTTTTCGGCGATTTCGTCCTTCAAACGGTCCAATAACGCCCTGCTAGTCGCTGTTGATGGTCCTTCCTTTTCAATGGTCCTTCCTTCCTTCAAGGTAGTCAATGAAAACTATTCCATGCGCATCCCAAAATACAGACGTCATAACCTTGCCAGCCGACTGTTGCGTATTCCCAGGCTTTGGAGCGGGTTCATCGTGTGCAGTCCACTCGGATGACTGTCGATTGGACTTCGGAGTGAAATGATGGAGCCATGTTTCATCCATTGTCACATATCGACGCAAAAACTCGGGTTTATTACGCTTGATCATCTTCAAACACTGCTCCGAATCATCAACTCGTCGTTGTTTTTGGTCAAAAGTGAGCTCGCGCGGCACCCACTTTGCACAGAGCTTTCTCATACTCAAATATTCGTGAATGATATGATGTACACGTCCAGTTGATATCTTTAGAGTGTCTGCTATTTCATTCAATTTCAATTTACTGTCATTCAAAATCATTTTGTGGATTTTTTTAATGTTTTCGTCGGTAACAACCTCTTTTGGGCGTCCACTGCATTCACCGTCTTCGGTGCTCATTTCACCACGTCTAAACTCAGCGTACCAATCCTTGATGGTTGATTTTCCTGGGGCAGTGTCCGGAAACTCGGCATCAAGCCAAGTTTTTGCTTCAACTGTATTTTTTCCCTTCAAAAAGCAATATTTTATCAACACGCGAAATTTCTTGTTATCCATTTTTTTCACAATAACAAAAGTTGCTTCACTCAAAATTCTATAATTCACAAACTAATGATCCGACAGCTGTCAAATTTATACACGCATCTTTTGAGGGTTAGGGCTAACTAAAAACATATGAATTTAATTCTAATAGCGCCATCTATGTATCAGGCTGGGGACTTTTCAAATGACCTGTTACTCTCCCGATATGTCTTCGTGTGACATTTACTTTCCCCCTAAGCTGGAATTTCCCCTCAAAAGTACCAGATTTATGTCCAGAGTAATATTATACGGACTTCGAAGAACCAGTACGTGTCAGTCCAAAGGAGTTACTTTGAAAGAGTGTAATATTGTTGTACCTGAATCCAAGTACATTTTTGTGATAAAAGGTCTGATATTTTTTGAACACACATCTCGAATATTTATAAAATGACTGTTTTATGATAATTTTTATGATTGTTTTAAAAGGTAAGATATTATAACCGCAATCAATAAGAGTTTCAAAGAAATAATGGTAAAAATACCAAAACATTTTAAACATAGGTTCCATGTCAATAAGTTAATAAATGAGAGATACAACAAAATATAATACAAAAATGATTTTTAACAGATTTTTCATTTAATTTTAATTTCTATCTACAACGCAGTTATTGTATTCACTAACAACAGAAAGTGTTAAAATACACTTATTGCCAAAAAAATTTGAGCACCAATAAGGGATTGAGAAAGAAAGGGATTATTACGAAACTTGGAATGAAAGTAAGTGTCAGAAAGATATGTAAATGTTTAGAAATGCATCGTGATTGCGCATTGCACAATACCACCAGAGGGACCTGAACTACGTTCTCCTTGGAATATAAAACAGGTAAGCATAGTCTGTTTGCGTGTATTTAATCTGGTACAGGGGGACGCTATTTAACTAGAGAGGCCATTGCGCCGTCATCGGAGACAATATGAGCAGCTTTCAGAGTTCGAGATGGGAAAAATCATAGGGATGGTGGAGACCGGGGGGGGTCAGCCCGGTGAGTAGCTCGCTACCTAGGTCGTTCTGACTTTACTGTGAGAAGGTGTTGGGAACAGCGGAATTTTTAATCCTTAAAGACATTGAATGTTTTACATTGAATTAAAAATTCTTACAAAAATAGTATGATATTATACTCCATTACTTGTATAGAATTATTTTATTCTAATTATTCAAGTCTTAAAATTTGGGCTCTTGTCTTTTATAATGCTAATTTCTTAGTTGCAACAAAATCTATTTGAATTTGAGAATTTATTTTTTACTTCTATTTAAAAAAAATTTCTAAAAAGAAGTATTACTTTTTGCTTTAGTTCTTGAATTCGCGATCAATTTCAAGGTTAGACGTATCTACCGTTTCAGTAATCAAATTCAGTGTATTAATAACTATTTACATAAAAAATTGCCTTGAATAAGTATAAAGACCACCGTAAGTTAAATTAGACTTGGTCTCAAATTTATCATGTAGTATGACCAGGAAGTTTGCAGAGGGTAATATATGAGAACTCAAATCAAGAGTTCTCCTTATCTCATTTATAATGACGAGGTCCATGACAATTATCTCTTTGTTTCATTATGAAATGTCTTTTATACAAATAAGATAAAATAACTATACATTTTAAAATCAAGAACACAATAGGATGTATTCAGTTTCTAACAGTACAATAATAAGAAGCCATCTTAAATTGTTTATATAATTGCATATTTCAAAAGAATGAAAATGACTTTGAAATTTTTGATTCTTCCTGAGTGAATTGTAAATCATAACGTCAGCGTGCCTTTGAACTTCTAAACTAAGCATTTTCTATCTAATAGGGCAGATAAATCCAATTATTTCAAGATATAGCTATCAATGTGTATTGAATCACGTATAACAACATAATATATATTATCGAAATGAGTATAATCTTGTTGAGATATAGTTTAGGAATTTTAAGCTATATAATTTGTTATATCATAAGTCAATCCTCAATTTGAGATAAATAAAAACGTTAAAAGATATAATAGCAATAAACAGAGTTAAATTATTTTTATAACCTTGCCAATAAAAAAAACTTCTGTTAATTGCTTAATGTTTTTATATGTTTATATGTATAGGAAAGAAAGTTCCATGGTGGCACTCAGCAAATTAGTGAAAAAATAGCTGACATAATCGGAGGTAATTATTTATTGAAGGAAATTACCTTGAATTGAAATAATTGAAATTATAAAAATTATATATAAACTTCAGGATTGATAGGACCAAAAATAATTTTTTTGCAGATAGTCAAGTGATCAAAAGTAGCCCTGTTGTTGCTATAAATCAAGAATCTAAAGCTTTTGTTACTGTGAAAACTTTGAATGGAAAAGAATATAAGGTATAAATTATTCTTATAATCATCACTCATATTTTAATATTAGGAAACGCTGGAAAAAAAATGTTTTTAGCTCAATAACACATACCTTAAAATAAAGTGAGGTATATTTTTTCAGCATTCGTTGTCTTAAAACTGTTCACAATAGGCAATCATATCCATGTCTCTAAATTATCCTATTCTACATTTAAATACATATAAGATCACCGAGTGAAAATAAAAAGGTTTTGTAAAAGTAGAATGCAAAACCTTTATTTAGTTCTATTTCATACCAGGGAAATTATAAATTGTTATGAATGTTGATTTTTTTTACACATATTTCCCAAACATAACCATTTCAATTTATACAGTTCCAAACTTGAAGTAAAATTTTGAGTACAGAAAAGAAGAAAGGAAATATTATATATATATATATGTGTGTTACATTTACTTACAAATTCATTTGTATTATTATTATTTTTTAGTTATTATTGATATAAGAAATATGTTAAGCTCTAATTTTTAAATTAGTGACTGGCAACTGGGTTACATATGTTCAATTTTTACTCCGTGATACATTATTATGATGTGAGTAACATCGTTAGTAAATTACTATATATTTTGTATTTCGCATTAGAACAGTTTTTGGTTTTTTCTTTGATGTGCTTTTGAATTTATTTTATAACTTACCGTGTTATTAGAATTTTTATGAAAGATTTAAGAAATTCAATAAAAAATATCCAGTATAATTTTATTATTAGTTGCGTTGACAAAAATTCCTAGAACTTATGTCATTGCGAGCATAAAAAATTAAACTATATACTATTTTTTGATTAATAAACATCTTTATAATAAGGATTATAAAGATGTTTTATAAATTATAACATCTTTATAATATATATATATATATATATATATATATATATATATATATATATATATATATATATTTATAGGATTAAAGCTTTATACATGAAAATGGGTTATAAAAATATTATAAAATTGCCTCATATTTCTCTAACTCCTGAATTGCCCAAAGCACTTATTCAATTTAAATCTGTAACTAATAGATTTAATACTTACATTACTGTAGCAAGTAAAATATTACAAAATATTTTACACAAAAAATAATTATAAATAGGTTTAATAAGACAGTTATTATTAAAGTAATTATGAATGTATTAACTATGTTTATGATAAAGAGATTTACTAAATAAATAATTATGATTTTGAAGATTTGTTTAATTGTATAGATATTGAAGATTTAATTAACGTTCTTGTTAATTTTGTAATTTTAACAGTTCCATTTCTTATGAAAAAGATTTAATTTCTAATAAATTTAAATCTTAAGTTTTTTATATTGTATTTATTTATATGAAGCTTAAAGGCATACCACAGAGTGATCATGCTAGTGACAGTCTTGCTAATATCCATTTACACTTCTATCTTAAACTTTTATTGGTAAACATAATTATCATTTGTTTAGATACATTGGTGGCCTGATAATTTTTCGAAATAATCATTTATCATTTTATCCTTATTATTTAAAATTAATACAAACTAATAATAATTCATGAAATTTAGCACTTAGATATTAACTTAAAATTTGTGGATCAAAGCATATTTGGTAACATTTATGACAAAAGGGATAGCTTTAATTTTTTTTAAGAATAATTAACCTTTCTGTGATAGTAATTTAAGTGTATATAGTTTTAGGAATATCTTAGTTAATAATTCTTCAGATATTCAGAATAACTTAAATAAATTTTACAATAATTGCACTTAAACTGATTATCTGATTAAATTTGTAAAGACCAATGTAAAATATAAAACTTATAAAATACGAAAATGTTCCTTTTTTCAATGTACTTTTTGTGTTTTGTAAATAATATTTTTTCACATTCTTTTTAACGTTTTTTTCTTTCTTTTACATATAACTAATTCTTCTAAACTATTAATTATTTTGAAATATCATAAGTATCAATGTTCTTATTAAAAAAATATTTTTCCCTTGAAGGTCTTAGTTCTAGCTTTGTAATATAGATGTCACTACTGGTTTTAGATAATTTTTTATTTCTGCTGTTAAATTTGTTTTAAACGTACCGTGACAGGAACTTAAGGTGTTAAAAAATAGTAGTGATTTATAATTTAGTTTTTTGTTTTTATTTTCTAATGTGTCTCCTTCTTTGTTTTTTCTGATAATTTATAATTATCTACTTTTAGGATTCCTATGTGTATTTTTTAAATTAGCTGTTTTAATTTCCGTGCCTATTTCCTCTTATTTAGTGTTATTTTGCTTGGTATTTGAATTTTAGATTTTTACCTTTATTTCATAAAGCTATCACTGAGTGTGAAGGTTTGATCATTAATACATGTAGAAACACGCACGCTGTTCTAAGCTAGTGGTAGTATTAAATAGCTTTGTTTCCTTTTTGTTTACTTGTAATTAATTTTCACTTTTTTCTTTTACTTCTTACTGTCTTGTGGTATAAATTCTTTTTAGTATTTTTTTTCTAAGTTAATATTTTGTAATTGTTATCTATTTTTACTTAAATATTCAGTTCAAAAATAAGCTCTTATATCTGTTTTGTATTTCATGTTATTCTTTCAATTTTTATATTATAACTATTTTTATTTAAATTTATAATTTTAATTCTTTTTGGTTTGTTAAATGTATTTTTTTTGTTTACTTGAAATTTACTTTCCCATATATATATATATATGTGTGTGTGTGTGTGTGTGTGTGTAATGTGTGTATATATATGTGTGTGAGCGTGTGTAAGAGCTGTGGAGTGTTTTTTTTATGCAGCTTCATAATTATAACATTTTAGACAACATAGTTGTAACATTTAAGACATCTTCGTAAATTAAATAAATTTGTTTGACGTTGCAGCTTTATTTGAATATGGGGTGGGGGAGTAATATTGCTTAAAAATCACAATTCTGTTGATTTATTTAATTTTATGTCTCTGCGGAAATATTAAAAAAAAGAATGCAAATTTTTTTTGTTTTATGTCATCTATTCAGTCTTTCTAAATTGTACGTGCGGCTGCATTTATTTGTGTTTCATATATAAAACTCTATTTTTATAATTTACGACATTATTGTATCATCTTCAATACTTTTCTGCCTATTAGACTTCTAATTTCAAGAGTACTTATGAAATCTTAAAGGGTGCAGAATAATTCTTCTTCTTTCAGACTAACTTTGTCATCTTAGCGTGTTCTCCCACACTGCAACAGAAGATCCACTATTTACCACAACTGCCTCCGATACGTAATCAACTTATACAAAGAATGCCTATTGGATCGATTATGAAAATAATTTTGTATTATCAAACAGCATTTTGGAAGGAGAAAGGTTGCTATTTTGCCAAACAGCAAATAAATTTTATATTCTTTTCTCCTTAAAAATATATGCACGTTTTTAATAGTTACAAACTCAGTGCTTTGTTTAATGTATTTTTATTTTCTTGATTTTTACTTATTAATATATATGCAGGGTGGTTATGATTAAAATGACCCTATTCAATACCCCTCTAGAACACGTTTTACTTATTGAATTTCGATGGAACTTGGTACATAAGTTATATGGATCACGGAGAAACGATTTCTGCAATAAAGATAGTTCAAATTTTGACCACTAAGGGGAATTGAGACGACTAAAGAAGGACAAAAATTCTGTCAGAATCATTAAAATTTATTCAGTTATAAAATGTGTTCAACATGACATCAATTACATGTTGAAAACGCATTATAACGTGTTCAATAGAAACTATTGGATTACAGTAACATGGCGAAAATGCTGTCTTTCAGCTCAAATAAAGTTCTCATTCCTCCTCAATAAACACGGTCTTTTAGGAATCCCCACTACAAGAAAACACAGGGATTTAAGTCGGGTGAACTAGGAGGCCATGCATCCGGAAAAGCTTTGGATATTACACGATTCTCGCCAAAGGTATCTCGAAGTAATTTTTTGACTTGGCGCTCAAAGAGGGGAGTTGCTCCATTTTGCATAAAGACAGTGGTCTGCAAACATTGCCGTTCCTGTTAAGCAGGAATGTACAGCTGTCAAAGGAGTTCACTGTACCGTGCATTTGTGATAGAGCACATTTTAAGACCTTGAGGTGTGAGAGTTTAAAAGAAAAATGGTCCGAGGATAAAATCAGCAGTAAATCCAAACCATGCAACACGTGATCAGAATGCAGTGGCTTTTGGTGCAGGACATTAGGGGCTGAAGATCCCCATATGCTGCAATTTTGATTACTTACAGCTCAATCTAAAGAAAAGTGCGCCTCATCTGACCATAGAATTTTCCAAAGCCAAGCGTCATCAGTTTCCATTCTCGACAAAAATCGGCAAGCAAAATCAGAGCGCGTTAAGTTTTTCAGGTTTCAGCATGCGCACTACGTGGATCTTATACAAAAGCCATTTTTAAATGGATTTTTCCCACTGTCGACCTCGGAATCGCTAACTCTCGTGATGCCGATCGAGCATTTGCTGAAAAGTAATTGGAACTAGGGGCTCTTTCAACTGCAGCAGTAGCGAATTCTTCGACAATTTCGTTCGGAACCGGTTTCAGCTCTCTTCCTGGCACTACACCCAAGTCTCTTCAAATTTCATAATCATCTTCTTCAAACCCTTCTTAGACGTAGGCCCTTTTAGCCATACTTTAAAACGGTGATATTCGAGCAGTGCAGCCGAGCGATGGCTGCCGTTCTGATAACACGATTTTACCCGTAAGGCTCGATCTTTCTTCTTTAAGGGCATGGTTAATAATGACAAAGGGGCCCTGAGAAGGATTTTCTGGCTCTGACTGCAAGTCTCTTTATATGTATGACTAATCTGCCTTAGGAATTGTTGAAGAGTGCCATCTGGTGGACAAAACTTGAACTGAATTTTTATTGAAGAAATCTTTCCCTCATGGTCCATATAACATACACACCAGGTTTCATAAAATCCGATTGGCAGAGCGAGTTCCACAGGGATCTAAATAGGATCACTTTAATTATAACCACCCTGTATATATATATATATATATATATATATATATATATATATATATATATATATATATAACACATCAATTGATAAGTCTAATGAAGAAAACACAACTTTTTCAGTCAAAATCGATATCATACATCAACATAGTCCCTCTCAAGAGCAATATAAGCCTTCCAGCCCTTCTCTAACATTTCGATACCTTTCTGGAAGAACGATTTATCTTTAGCCTCAAAAATGGCGTGTGTTTCGGTGATCAGCTCCTCATTCGAGCCAAATCCCTTTCCGGCGAGCATTTTTTAGGTCTGCGAACAGGTAATTGTTGCTGGGGGCCAAATCTGGAGAATGGGAAGGTGTGGAAACAATTCGTAGATTTGCAATTTTGCCATCGTAGCCAAGGACTTGTGACACGGTGCATTGTCTTGGTGAAAGATCACTTTCTTTCTTTGCATATGGTGCCGTTACTTCGAAATTTCCTCGAACAAACGATAGAGTTGGGCCATATAGCAATCGCTATTAACTGTCTTGCCTATTTCAAGGTAATCGATAAGTAAAATACCTTACTTATACCAAAATACGAAAGCCATAACTTTGCCAGGGCACGGTTTCACTTTTGGCAATGTTCACCCGGCTGCTGTCCACCCAGCTTTCAGCAGATTTGACTCTGGTATATAATGGTGGATCCAAGTTTCGTCCATCTTTATGTATTGGCGCCAAGTCCTTTTTATTTTATCGAAACAGCTTCAAACAGCACTCAGAATCATCGACTCGTTGTTTTTGGTCTACTGTTAGCACACGGAGCACCCACTTCGAAAACAGCTTTCATAAAGACAAATCTTATGCAAAATAAAACCTACACGTTCCTTTGATATATTTAGAGTGTCACCTATCTCTTTCAACTTCACTTTACGTTTGTCAAAACAATCTTGTGAACTTTTTTGATGTTTTGCGGTATGACCACCTCTTTTGGGCGACCAGAGAGTGGCACATAAGCGGTGTTCGTATGAACACGTTTAAATTCAGCAAACCAGTCAATAATGATCGATTATCCTAATGTAGAGTCCGGATAACACTTATCAAGAAATACTTTCCTTAAAACGTTGTTTTTTCTCCATCAAAAAGCAATGTTTTATTCAACACATGAAATTCTTCTTTTTCCATTATTTTAAAAATAAAAAAAAAAGTTGTTTCACTAAAACCACTGTAACTTTTGAACCAAACATGAGACTGCCATAAAATCTTTACAGCCACCTTTTGAAGGTTAGTACTTACAAAAAATATTTATTCTGTATTTTGGTTACCATATGTGAGTCAGACAGGGAACTTATCAGCCGATGTGTTACATATATATATATATATACGTATATATATATATATATATATATATATATATATATATATATATATATAAGAATTCATATTAGAAAATATTGTTTGTTTTTAAATTAACAAATATTAATTTACTATAATTTGCTATAATTTACTTACTCAAAATTAATAACAGCTTACAGGCTGAAAATATTTGTAAGGAATTAACAATCAAATGATAAAGCATGAATACATTATTTCAGGATTCTGTGGATCGGCAATGATATTTGGTGATGATCATCCAATGTTCTTAACATTTGAAGATACTAAACCGAATGGAAATCACCCCGCAATTTCGGGGTTAGTTTCTTTCCTTCGCATTATAATTCTAAGTAGCCAATGATAGCATATATATATAAACTTTATGAATATAAATGACTGTTTTAGATGTAGTTTCAAATGTCAATTAAATGAACCATTGAAACTTCTGTGCTCTATTATAATTTTATTATAGATCCAAACAAATTTTATTTGAACTTAATAATATTTCTAGATATATACAAAGTGTCTCTGACCTCATGGGTTAAACTCAAAGGGAATGTAAAATACTCATATAAATGCTGTTTTTTCTTTTTTTACAGCAACGTGGGGGAGTAAGTGAAAAGTATTGGCGGAAAAACACAAAATGCTGAAAAAAGGCATTTTTTTTTAAAAAAAAATTTACCGTTATAATTTCAGCAAGTGCTCAACTGTACCACACTAACTATGATACATTTCTAGCATTGTCTGAAAGTGATTTGCGTACCCTTTAGAAGGTGCCAAGTGTTTCAAGAACAGTTGCAGCAGCCACTGAAATATTTGCGGTGATGTTTTGGCGAAACACTTCTTCTACCCAACTCTTGTGCCATAATACAGTCAAATACAACTAACACTAAAATGCAATAACCTATGCAAGGACACACCAGTCAAGTATAACACAACTATTTATTAATCAATTTCTGTAATATAATGTCTAAGGAATATTCGCTCTCTTTGGTGGCCCTTGGATTAATCTACCTATTTAAATATTATTGCAATAATACACTTTTACTACAAAAACCTTTCCAGTCGAAGTTACTTTCATCTACTAAATCCTCAGTGACAGTTACTACCAGCAACAACTCTTGATTATCAATCTCTTGCGAGGAATACACCCAGCGCTAATCCCACTCGTCCTCTATCCTCTAAATTTCCCTTTGTTTATATACCATCATATCTAACTCACTTTACTTTATTTCCACCTGCCTCTAATTAGCATAATCAAGTTCACTTTGGTTGGGAAGAAATTGTTATTTCCAGCAATCCATCTCAATGAAAGTCCCCAAGGTTAATGAAGAGAAAGCCGCGAATAGCTCAAAGTCACAATGCTCATGAGAGTTATTTGGAGTCTTGTAGAAGAGAGCCTTGAAGAGTTCTCACAAGAAAAATTCGACTCTCGATAAATCGAGTGAAAGTTCTGTCCAAGCTTCTGTTCCATTTGGACCAATTCAATAAGGACCAAATGTGACAATTAATGTAATTGTGCACATTAATATCGAAATGAAATTAAGCCTCTTCGTGGTGAGACTACATGTCATTTCAAACGGTAACTGGAACATTATCAAGTAATTCGGGTAATACATCGTATCGTTGAGTCGATGTGGTGACAATTATTAGGCCAATTAGAAAATATTACAAATAGACTTTTACCTTTGCATGAGTTTTATGTTCTCCAATATTTAACTTTCAAGCAATATATCATTTTACTACCACTGTTTTTCGAATATTAAATCATATTGGAAAAAAAAATTATTCTGTTCTTTTAAATTAAAATTATTCTTGAATCACATTACGACCTACTCGAAATGTTAGTTCAAATCAACTCCATTTTGTAATTCTAAAGCTTTTTTTTTTAATTCGAAAATTATTTCTTTGCAAGTTATGGACAGATAAAATTTAGATATTTCCTTTTATCATAGATATTTTTAAAAAAATGTAAATATATAATGATAGTTTTTTCAAATTTTTGCCTACAGGTATATAACCGCTGAAAAATGTCGTAAGATGGAGCGAATGAGTATGAACGAACGTAAAAATGCGATAATTCAAAGCTTAGAAAAAGTGATGGACTCTCCAGAAGCTTTAAAGGTATTTTTTAAAAAATATAACATATCCCATCTTATGTCAATCTTGATTTATTTAAAATGTTTTTTTTAGGTTTTCAATAATTATATTTTTTTAAGAAAGAAAACAATAAGTAATAAGAAATTTCTGAGCTTTTTTTCTGGAAGGAAAAGAAAATAGTTGATTTTTATAATTTTATGTGGTATGCGAGGGAGGCTTAAAACGAATGGGAAATGGTAATATGATTACTCCCCCACACTATAGTATTCATCCGGTGATAGTTTCTCCTTTTCCTAAGAAGTCCTTGAGTAAACGACCTTCGCTTCCAAAACTTTCGTCAGCATAATTTTCTGGCCGATGAGACTATCTTCAGCATCTTTGGAGCAGATTTATGGAAACAACCTTTAGTTTCAATAATTGTCCGATTTTCGGTGCAAAATGTTGAATCCAGGTGTTATCGACGCAGCAGCAATCAAAACTAACCTATGTATTAGTGTTAAATATGTTTTGGCTATGTTTAACAGATAGCAGTGCATAATAGTAACACCAACTTGCTTTAGAAAGTCTTTTGCAGTTAAAACAGGTAATTTTAAACCAACCTTCTATTATTTAGTACAGTCCAGAAGCATCATTTTTTATTAAATTGTTCTATCAATGGAGGCAAATGGTTCTTTCTCTAACTCTTCTTTACTTCAGTCATTTCATCTTTGTAATAAATGCTTTTTTACTCATTCTAAATCACCATGCACACAAAATTATTCAATTCTCAAATGTCCATCATGAAATGGGTTCAATTTCTATATTACTGGCTTTCATCTACAATATATTAGTACTTTAAAGTTCTAATACTATTTTTAAATTACAATTGCTTGATTCTCAAGTCTCTGTTATGTAACAGGCTTGATTTACGTTCAAATGTTTCTATTCAGCATGAACTACACTTTATAATTCTCATTAAATTTTTACATTATTACTTCATATCTAAAGCTTTTAACTTTTATCTCAGTATTTTGCTAGCATACAAAATTTAGCATTTTAGATTAACTTTTTTACAAAATTTTTCTCTTACAAACACACACACACATATATATTACTTTCACTTAAATTTAATTTAAATTCCTAATTTTTCCTACTTTTAGCTATCATAATAAAGAGTTCTTTTAATTTCCTGATATCATTCCTTTTTAGTTTTTAATTTATGTCATCATGCGCTATAAAAATATTCTGGTCTGTTCTTAACCAGTTTCCCATTCGTAGGGATTATTCCTACGAGACATTCTGTCAGCAGCTAAAATGCCTGGAAGTCCCTTCATCCAATACGAGTGATCTGAAGAAATCCTTGCATATAAATTCCAAGAAAAGTAAATTCCCTTCTCTTTCACTTTAGCCACGAAGTTTGGCACTAGTCATCTGCTCCTCTCAAATGTGTATTATGTAACATACGGAATCGAGTGGACATAGTTTGCGCTGCGTTCACCGCCATCTATATATAAGTGACTCTCTCCCCTGATAAATCAATAAATGTGTAATTTCAAGAGTATCTAAATGCTTTTATTTTGTGCAACAATTGGAAACATTTTTTTAAAGTTTAGACAATAATTATTCATTAGATGAGAAAAATTTTACGCACACACACACGTATATATATATATATATATATATATATATATATATATTAATATAAAACTAACTAACTGTCAATTAAACTAACTGTTGAACTAAATTCATAATAGATAAATGAATAGCGATATTTATTAGCAGAAAGAGCAGCTACACTTGGCTGAGAACTCTCTCGGACTGCGAACATATGGGTTTATATATTACATGAGAATATTAAAGGACAATGCTTTGGAAGTGTAAAGAATATTCTGGAAGGTTTTAGAAATTATAGTCAAAAACAAAGAACAATTAAATAAAACTTTAGCTTGAGTTTTTAATGTTATTAACATTGGGTTTTAAAACCCAATGTATATATATATATAAACAATGAGAAAGAACTATAATAATCACTTTTATTATCCTAGGAAACAATCTGATGAAAAATGGGCATAAGTTGCGTCCACGGTTTAGTAAAAAGCAAATGAAATAAAAAGTTAATACCATAGTTTAATAACATGTATGGTTCCCTCTGACAGCCAGGCACACTGCTCAATGATTTCCCTTACTTACTATGACATTGTAGACGAGTTATGGATTCAATGAGTTCTAAATGTCACGAAGAGCTCTTTTCAGTTCTGAAACGGAGCTTGGTGGGTGCGGAAGGACTGCAAGTTATCTCCGGATTATATCCCATAAACGCTCGATAGGATTCAGATCAGGAGAATAAGCAAGTAACGCCCCACGGGACGAGTTGGATGTTTTTCGTTTAAAAAAAGTCGTCAATTAGGCTCGTACGGTGACAAGGCGCGATATCATATACAAATTTGAAGTCAGGCCAGTCAATGACTCGAAGCAGGCTAATATAAAGCACAAGAACTTCGTCTCTTTATCTCTTAGCTGCCGCAAACGCCGTCTTAAGGATATGGAAGTCTGTTAGATGGTATATCATGATGCCTGCCCGCATCATGACACCTAAATTTGACTTACGAAAGGCTCTTTCAGTGAAAAGGGGCATTATCAACAATAAATATGCAGTAGGGATAGGCAGCACCTCGAAACAGGTGAACATACTGCTCAAGAACTTCATTTCTATGTCTTTTAGAAGTCACAAAATCCGTTTCAAATGTATGGAGGTCTGTTAGGTGATCCAGTATGATGTCTGTGCACATCATGACTCCCCTTGATGGAAAGCGATGTTTTTCCGTAACGTTTCTCTTGGAGAAAACGAGTTCCACGTTCTCGCCATATCATTAATCGATAAGTATCATTTAACTTATAATCGATAAGCATCATTTAACTTATAATCGATAAACATCATTTAACTTATAATCGATAAGCATCATTTAACTTATAATCGAAGCATCATTTAACATCACATTGGCCCATTGCCCAGTACTGGTGTTTCAATCACAATTTTAAAGGAGGGCGTATATGCATTTATGCGAGGGGAATGCAAACGACTGGTCGTCTGACATACATACTACCATAATTGAGCCTTCTGTAAACGATTTGCGGGAAACTCGTACCCCTATGGCAACTGTGAATGCTGAATTCAGTTCTCTGGCACAATTGTCCCTCTAACATTTTACAGTTATTGTTAGATTTTGGTCTTGGAGAACAGTTGCGACTCTTGACCGACCTGGTACTGGTTGTCGATTTATATTTCTCACACTTCGAAACCTCTGCCATCGTCTTGAGATTACATAATGAGGAACGTTCAAAATTTTAGACACTTCGGTATGTGATCGTTTGGATTTGAGCATTCCTACAATCCTTCCTTTCACAAACATGTCCATTTGTAATCTTTGGGCCATCATTCGTTCTTTTAATCTTCGACAATGTTACTTTACGTTAGAATTTTATCCAACCTATCTCAATTGCTTAAACCCAGTGAGCCAGTTTATCTTCTATCCGAAATGCGTAGATGTTTTGCATATGAAGAAGTCAACTAAGATGTTTTACTTAAAACAAAGTTTTTCCTACAATAGATGACTCTTCACAAGTTATTTCAAACAAAGTCATGAATGTTTACTCACATTTTTCATATCTTATGAACTATGCTTAACTTTTAGTCACCAGTGTTTATATATATAAATATGCGTGTGTATGTCTGGTTTTTCCAGAGATATATTAGTTTGGCATAGTCCCTAATGAATTTTCTATTGAGATTTATGCTTCCCAAAAATCTCTGTAACATTTCTTGAAGGGATTAGTTTTTTGTTGCTCTCAATGTTAGAATTAGCTGGGAGGTAAGAATTATGTTGAATTTCATAGCCCAGAAAATTAATTTTTGTTTTAGCAAATTCACATTTTTCCTGATTTAACTTAATATTTTCTTCCTCGCAAATTTGGAATAACCTCTTTAAGTGTTCTAGATGTTCTTCATATGAATTTGAAATTACAGTGATATCACTGAAATAATGTTTTGCAAATTTTTCTCAATGTTTATTTAAAATCCCTGAAAGATAGCGCGAAAATTTTTAAAACCACATTATAAGCGTAAAAACTTGTAAAGACCAAAACAGGACGTAAAACCAATTTTTGTGTGTCTTTTTCATGAATTTTAATTTGCCAGTACCAAGAGGTTAGATCTATAATGGAAAAATACTTAGCCTGTGAGAGATGATCGATCAAATCTTCTATTAAGGGAATCAGTTCTGCATCTGATTTTGTAATTGCATTTAATTTTCTAAAGTCTATGCATAATCTAGTTCTCTCAGTTTCGCCTATTTTAAAAACCATAGTTATTGGGGGTGGCATATGGTGAATGGGACACTTTGACCATCCCCCTTTTTCTTGTTCTTCTAACTGTTTTTTAATTTCTAAATTTTCTTTAGGTAATGTTCTATAAGGCTGTTGTGCTGTGGGAAGTTCTGGTGTTAAATTTTCATTCTGAGGTTCGAGATCGATACATCCTACTTCGTATTTATTCTTAGAAAAAATATGATGGAAATTTCCCAAAAGGAGTTGAATTTGGTTCACTTTCTCTTATCGGATTTGGGGTAAACCATTCCCATTGACGACGTAAGGGCTTAGAAATGGCAGTGAATTGTACTTAGAGTACAATCTACAAGGTTCAACTGACTGTTCCCTCATAAGAGTATGTTCTTCTTGAAACATTTCAGGAATCTTAATACTGGAATGATTACAATTATCATATAACAAGCCATAGTGAAATTCACTATAGTTTTCATGTTCATTGAATTTATTTTACTTTGGATATTTACTTGAGGTTTTCTGTAATGTTGTCCTGTCATGTCGTGGTCATATAAGAGGTGCTACTGTTCCCCGTTGAGTCACACACATTTTTTACACTCTATCCAGTAAAAAATGTGTGTGTAAAAAATGTTCTAGTCCTGATAACTTAAATGACCTACAATGTTGTATATCTAAAATTATATGTTATAACTCTTGATTATTTACTTAAGATTTAACTCTTCTGTGTAATTTGTCCAATTTTCATTGTTGTTTCACATCTTCGTTTAAGTCTCTAGTTTCCTTCTGTCTGTTTATCTAAAACAGTTTCGTTTGTTGTCAAAATCAGTATTTTAAGTTGATTGACCAATCTTCTTGTGATAATGCTTGGGGTGCTGCTAGAATCTAACAAGATGTTTCTTTCTTTTTTTGAATGTATCCGTATACTGTTAATTGTCAGAACTGGGCTCCCTCATTTGTCATCTGAGTCTCATTATGGTTAAAGATTTCCTGGGTTGCTCATATATATATATATACTAGCTGATACCCGCCCGCTTCGCTGGGCAGACGATAATATTATATTTTGGAACCTATACATAAAATATCAAGAAAATTGAAGCATTGAAACGACCTTTGTGTTCTCTAGATGGTTTTTTATCGGCATTAATTATAACCTTTAACTCCTTTTGGTCTTTAGGAACTGAATCAACAGCAGCTTTGAAATCGTGAATATACCTGTTATGTTCATGTAGCTCCTTTTGTAATTGGCTAATTCTGGCTTAACACCTGGGAAAATACCACAATGAATGTTTCTTTCACATTCATCATCACAGAGAAAGTAAAACTGAAGAAAAGAAGGTTGTTGAGGAGGCTCAGCCAATAGGCTACCTATCCTGTGGTATACCTGGCCCTGGACTTTAAATGTTGGCATAAAATTTCCTTCCTTCAATTCTTTTGCTCCGAATGACGTCATCTGAAAACATCCATTATACTTGCGAATTGTAGAAAGAAAATGTTCTGAAAGCTGATCCTTATGGCTAAGAAGACTATTCAAAGGTTCAGGGAAGGATCTAATAACAGGAAGCAGGACTTGACCACCACTCCAGCACATTCCTGGAGGTTCTTCTATCCTTTTAAAGCACGGCACCTCGAACAGGGCAAACGTTTTCCGATACTGACAATTTTATCATTTGAATAGTCAATATATATTTCATATTTAAAACCAGAAAAATATTTGGAAGTCGATGGCGCTAAATTAACTTTTGATCTTTTATCATTGTATTTAATTACAGCTGCCTGATTCACGTGGGGGGTATTAGAAAAGTATTTTCTTACGCTCTATGTACTTCAGGATGGCTTTTAGTATATTTTGAAGCAGCTTCTCTATGTTCTTCAGGATGACTTTGAATATATTTTGTAGCAGCTGGTCTTACTTGTTTATATCTAATTGAATTTGTGAATCTTTTTCTTCATTTCTTTTACCTTTATTTAGTTGAAGAGATATTACGTCATTAATAATTGATTCACTTGAACTTGAAAAATCAATGTTAGATATTGATTGAGTCTTTGAAACTAACACAGACACATTTTCTTGAGGCTGAAACACTAAAGATGACACATTTTCTTCATTTTGTTTCACATTATCATAACCAGGATTAACTTTACTTCTATTTCTTAATCCAACTATTTAAATAAAACATCAAAATGACAACTATTACAGTTTCCAGTAAAACGTAATATTTTTTCCCCCTGAATTGTTTCCCCAACAGAAGCTAAATGGCAGCCACCTTGATAAACTTCGAACTGATAGGGAAATAGCTCTGCCGCCGCCATAATTTAGCAAATAGATCCATACGTGTTTGGTTTACACATTTCGGTAAAATATAAATCGTTAGTATTATAAGGGGCGCCAGATAGCATTTGAGTGTAGCATTTAAACCGATCCCAGTTGTCAAACACGTGAGAAACAATAATATTTCTCATTTTATACGCCATCGATATGTCACCGAACACCAGCAAAGACAGAGACGAAAATAAACATGCTCCGTCGCCAAGAATTTTAAAAACTTTGAAAGGAGTAGGTATTCCATCGATCCAAATATATTCAACATCCATTATTAAGAACTATAACTGAAAAGTAAATATGAAAAATCAATTTTTATTAACCAACAATGAAATACTTTTCAAGTTAAAAAATATAACCGAAATTAACTTTTTTAAATCAAATTATTTTAAAATTCAACAAAAAATACTAACAAAAAAATGAAGTATAATAAAAAATTTTAGCAAAAAGTCACCCGTATTACGTGATCCTTTTTGCAAAAGGATAACTCTTACGGTAGCAGCATATCTGGAACTGCAATTGAATAGACAGAATAGCTCTTAAAAATCATAGCATTAAAAATAATTCTGTATTCTGAAAACAATAAAATATCCAGCCATTTTAAAAAAAGAAAAATGTTTATTTCCTAGAAAACAAAAACTAAAAATTACCAAAATGCAGAAACAAAACTTTTGAATGATAATTACATTAGGTTACAATTAATGCATACATCAAAATATATATTTTGATAGCTACTTATTTTTTTTATTATTGACATGAATAACATACCGTTATTATTCATTTGTTAAAAGCCAACTTCAATAACTTGGTTAGATTGCGTTTAGATTTACAAATGTAGTTTATCAATCATTATTAATAATAAAATACTTTTCTCATAAATTTAAAACTTACGTCTAGGTTCCACAACAATAAAAATTATCGTTTGCTCAGCAAAACCGAAATCAGCTGGCGAGCGAAATCAGCTGGGGTTACCATAGTATAGCTTTTTAAAATTCACAATGCAAGGTCATTGAAATGCTTCTAATTGGCGGTGGAAGATATTTGGTGATATTTTGCAAAAAAGAGCTTCTTCTCCAAAATCTTGCCAATCATCCATCAGCGCTTCAATATTAAATTATTTGGTATTTTTCCATTTCGCACGCGCAAATTTTGCAAGTAAACTTAATTGGTAGCGATACACAGTATACATTTAAAAAAATATATTCCGTTTGGCGTTGGTCATGTAATTTTTGTCGATAAAGTCGCCAAAATGACATAACCGATGGGTAAGAAAAGATTAACCGATGATAACTACATTTTGGTTAAGAATTCCATAAAATCCGTTCTTAGTGAGCGTCTACATTGCAAAATGAGTAACTGTACCAAATTTCAAGTCAATCGGTTGTATAGTCTTAGAGATATCGTGATGAGTCAGTCAGTGGTATTTCGCTTATATATATATAGATATATATATATTCGATTTATGGAGTCTTTTTCTACTTCGGCGTTGAGAAATCGGGTAAACGAATTGAAAATTCGCTATTCTCCAAATCTTTCCAGCGTAATTTAGTGGCTTGGAGACTTCATCCCTTCCCTGCTCACATTACATTCAGAGCGAAAGGGATTTTTTTCATATTGAGACTGTTTCACTGCGCTAATGCTCATTAATCTTACCCGACTCTTGATGTACTTGGTTTTTACCGAGATACATTCAAACTTGCTTAAATTATTTAGTTGAGACAGCAGGCAACAATTCTCAAACTTTTTTTTTGTTGATAATACACTGTATAGCAAAGTAGAGGAAGACATCGAAATGCATATTGTCTTTATCAACACTTATGTGAGAATCCGCGCCCCTCGAAACATTAACTTGGAAGGAGACGGTGGTGCACTTGAATACAGTGCTACATTTTTGTATTTTTGTACACAGAAGCCAGACAGAGTGACTTTTAGAGCATCAGCTTATTAAATTCCCATATGTAATTAAACTTGGCATGCCAACGAAAAAAGAAAAGATCCTTTTTTACTCGACGCGTGAATTGAATCTAAAAAACTGCGGTTGCGATTGAAAACCAATCCTGGTATTGAAGGATTCTAATAAAAATCCCCTAAGACTTTAATTCCCCTAAATTTTCATAATATATATATATATATATATATATATATATATATATTCTAACTAATTATGAAATTTTTGGAAAATTGACACTTTATAATAATTTTTAATCATTCGAATAAATGGTGCTGTCATTGAAAAAAATATTTTGATAGAGAAATGAATAACTACATAAGAAACTACAGGCTTTCAGATAAATAACAGTAAATATCCACATACAATTTGAACATCTAAATTTCAAAAGGAACAAATTGAATTTAGAACAGTTAATTACATCAAAATACCGTAATTTATAATGAATTATAAATAATTCAGAAAAAAAGAATGTAAAAAATAAAGAAACGTACGCTATCTATAGTTAATATTTTGAAGATATTTTTACTTTTATATATACAGATGATTTTGTGTGCATGTTGGGACACATTTTATCATTTTTAAAAATATATTAATAATATAATTTATTTTAAGGAATTTAATTCTATAGTTTATTTAGAGCTAAAAGAAAATTATATCAAATTTAATGATGAAGAAGTGTAAAAACATATATTTACGTTTTATAAACAAAAATATATGGATAAAAATTATTTTACATTTTTTTATCTGTATTCATGATTTTATTATCTATAATCATAAGATTAACACCAAATATAAACGTAACTAATATTTTTATCCTTCTCTCTTAAGTTTAAACTAATAAAAAGGAAACTTATTGTTAAATCAATGAATTAGAAATTATTCATAATAAAATTTACTGCAATATTTTAATGGAAGAGAGAATTTTTATTTTCATGTCAATAGGGTACCATTCTGATATAGCAATATTCACATATCTCTTTTTAGAAATATAAGTTTCAAATGTATTACGTAAATGTATTTATGTTATGTAAAATTCAAATGTATTACGTAAAATGTGATACGTAATATATACAGGGGGTGGACAAAAATATGGAAACACCTTGTAAAATGCATGTTTGAAAAGAAAGATTGATTTTAATGAAATATGTAGGTGGCGCTGGCGTTTTTGACTATTAACGCCACCTATACAACTTCGTAAATGTGCTAAACAGTTCAGTTGTTGTCGGAGTACTGTTATGTGAGGTTGTCATTGCATTATGTCAGAGTTAACAGACTTCGAACGTGGGCAAATTGTTGGAGCACGTATGATACGTGCTTCCATAAGCAAGGTAGCCGAGGTGTTTAGTGTTTCAAGAGGTACTGTATCGAAGTTTTATTCCGCATATTTGAAAAGCGAAAAAACATCATCTGCTAAATCACAGCGCGGACGAAAGTGTGTGCTGAGTGATCGTGACAGACGATCATTAAGGGCAATTGTGACGAAAAATAAGAAGACCACAGCTGCAAAAGTTACTTCTGAAATGAATGTTGTGTTACAGAACCCTGTGAGTACCAAAACAATTAGAAGGGAGCTTCATAAACAGGGAATTTCTGGCCGTGCTGCAATTGAGAAGCCACTCATCAGTGATGCTAATGCCCGTAACAGGAAAAGGTGGTGTTTAAGTCATAAAGCCTGGACTATAGGGCAGTGGAAGCGTGAATATGGTCTGATGAGTCTTCTTTCACATTGTTTCCCACTTCTGGCCGAGTTTACGTCTGGAGAACGCCATCTCAAGCCTATAATACAGACTGCTTGTTGCCAAGATTGAAACATGGCGGGGGTTCTGTTATGGTTTGGGCAGCCTTATCGTGGTTCTCTGCTGGCCCCATGATAACTGTGTCAGGGCACATGACTGCCAAGACTTATGTGAACATTTTGGCAGATCAAGTTCATCCCATGGTACAAACTTTGTTCCCCGATGGTGATGGTGTCTTCCAAGACGACAAAGCCCCTGTTCACACAGCTCACATTGTCCAGGACTGGTTTTCTGAGCACGAGGAGGATTTGTCCCATCTCCCCTGGCCACCACAGTCACCAGACCTGAATATTAACGAACCTTTGTGGTCTACATTGGAACGGAAAGTGCGTTCTCGTTATCCACCGCCAACATCGTTATCTGAACTTGCCAGCGTTTTGCAGGAAAAATGGTATAATATTCCCTTGGCACACATACAGGAACTGTATTTATCCATTCCGAGAAGACTGCAAGCTGTTTTGGATGCCAACGGGTTTCCTACACCATATTAAGCAAAGAAACATGTTTTTTAAAAGGTGTTTCCATATTTTTGTCCAACCCCTGTATATATATATTGTAATAATAATAAAAATACAAGAACATTGAACAAATGTCCAATAAATATGATATTATATTTGAAAATTGTACAACAGAGTTGTTAAGATGTTTTATGATCATAATATGAGTTTTTAAATATGGCTTATTTATGTGCACTCGCATATGCATTGGCATTTAAAAATTAATTCTTTTCTTAAAAATACACAAAATATTTGTTTTATCAATATGATATTTGAATAAAAAAGGCAAATAATATTTACTGTTTTAAAACAGCCCTTTCATTACGAAGAAAAGATCTGGATGAATGAACAATACATTAGCGGTTGCTGTTTTGCAATGCTTCCTCTTGGCTTTATCACTATGTACGGGAGGTAAGTATTCTAAATAAATCAGAACATTTCTTATATTCATTAATAATCTAATGTTTTTATAAATTATCAAGTAAATATTTTAAATATTTATATTTTATTAGAAAACATTTACTGCATTTACACTCTGTAGAAATAGGCATTGGTAAAAATTTTATTCATGAGGAGCTAGTCTGTTGCCATTTTGCCACAGACATAATTGTAAGAGCTTACCATACACGATTGAAGACAGAAAAATATATAGATATTTAGAATACAATTTTTTTTTTTTTTTTTTGCATTTTATTAAAATATGATTAGTTCTGATTAGTCTATAAGTTAATATTACTTTCTTTACAATATATTTATCTTGCTCTGATTTTGTTAATCAGAATTTTTGGATTATTTTAATTTCTAAATTTTAAAATTAACGTCTTAATATCAATTAGTTTAATTCACATCTTCTTTCTTGTATTCATTATGAAGCATAAATAGTTAGAACTTCTTTATTTTTTAACAGATTTACCATACAAGATTTTTCGTGAACAACGAAAGAATGAATCGCAAGTCGCTCGAGATAATAATGTTACTTTTTTCGAAATTCTTTTGGATATTCAATTATGTTTAATTTCAACCTAATAACCGAAATCAAATCACACTTTACGGTGTAAATTAATATTGCTTACATACTACAAACCTACATTTTTATCACACGCACACACCAACTTTATTTTCTGAAAAATGATATCACTTATACGTTGCTTTAAAATACACGCTAGAAAAATAAAAACTCCGACTCACCAAGATTGAGTTATTTGTTTGTAACAAAATTTATTAAGCCAATATTTTTCCTTCCAATATGGAAACACTTAAATTTTGATGCCCACTGAATGGGCAGCTGGACATCCAAAGAATCGCATGAGCATCATAATGGCATACTAGATGTATTACAATTATTGAACATGCTTCTTTTCGAATGTATTTGCTCTCTTCGATTGTGCCAACACGTCACTTACCGGTCAACGTACTGATTGATAATATCCCACCATTTGAAAGAAAATATGTAATTATGCTAACGAAGCAAAATGGTAAAATTGAAGAACAGCGTGATATTTGGATCACAGAGATGTCATCATTTATTGGATTACCATCATATTGGGTGAAATGTTTTAAATCAGGCAAAATAAAGTTTCGAGAAAGCAGCGGTTAACGTAGAGAAATGACAAAAGCTTAAGTCAAAGTGATCTCTATAGTGACTCTTATGGAACCTTATTCCTCATTATGAACAATCAACGATGAATGGTATGCCAATTGGAGGAGCACTATTGATTAGTGATTCAGAGAATGGAGTTTGAAATCACAGCTTCCACTGCCCCGACTGCTCCTCATCTGTACACGTCAGACCAACATTTTTTTTACTGGTGTCGGGCTCGTTCAACCTGTAATCTCAACGACTGAAATATAATTGTTTTCAGTAATAAATCTCGCTTCGAAATGCGACACAGTGTCCATTGATAATTTCTGAAGGCTCTATAATGGCAGTTGGAAACTTTATTCACTGTCATCCGTCACAATGTTCGATAAACCCTTTGGTTGTCATCCGAACACTATTATAACATGACATTAGTCGACCATATTCTATACTCTGTTATGTTACCCTTATTTTTACGGCATCACAGCCTTACATTTTTTCAACATAAAACTGACTGAGAGCACAATTATTTATACTGGTCGTCTTTGTTCTTATCAAATGCTTCCTTGGCCAGTTAATTTTCGGTTCTGATCCCAATAGAATATGTTTATGTTTAAAAAGCAGGAGTCTTTGACCGTTCTAGATGTAATTAAACTACTGGAAAGAGTTTGGCAGAAAATCCTACGGTGGGACATCCACCAAAACTACGTTCCCCCCCCCTTATTTAAATTACTCCAATGTGTGTGTTCGTCAGAGCATATAAATCTTTTCATTCGATGTTATGAATTTTCATTCTGATTATCGTTTCCATAGATCAGAAAGGACACTGATGTTTTATTTTGTTAATTGTCACTGTTTTTGATAAATAAATACGTTATACACAAAACAAGCTTCAATTTTTCTGTTGAATAGTTAAATAGATTTCGCTAGGGATTACTGTTTTAGGCATATTCTTAGGACGCATATAAACCTATTATTTTAAGCCATAATATCTTATTAATTTCTTGTATTATCTTGGTTTTAAGAGCCCAATAAAGAAAATTCTGTTGAATTTTTTTTCTTTTGTTATTTATACATAAAAAAAGCTCAATATAAATATTAAGTGTTAAAATATTCCACTGATATCCACATAGTAGTTTTAAGAATATTTTTTAAACATCCATACTCTCACACACAAACACATATTAAACGGAAGTACATTTTTAAGATATTAGTTTTGAACTACAAGTATATGTCTTGAAATTAGTTTCCTAACCTATACGTTCAAACATTTTGTAAAAACGTCTACTTTATTAATCTATTAAGATCTATTAATGATTTTTTTAGAAGGATAAGAAAGAATCTAAAGAATTTTAATATTTATATAACTCTGAATAGGGAAGTTCATTGTTCATTTAAGTTCATTAACCAATATTAAACTTAATTTTTGAATTAGCAATGCATTTAAGCCATGTTGAATTTTTGAATCGAATTAAAAAATAATAAATAAATTTATATAATTTATATGATAAATTAAATTTATATAATGTATTGAAATAATAAATTTTTATATCAAATTGAAACTTATTAATATAATAATTTTAAATTTATTTATAATTATGCTGCGTGAAAATAAAAAAGAACACTTGTATCTTAAGATAAACTGCATGTTAAACGATTTCTTTTTTTAAAACAGATTTCTGAGAACACCCATTGACCGACTCTATTTTGCTGGTACAGAAACTGCAGTGAAATGGCCTGGCTACATGAACGGCGCCATCGAAGCAGGAGAGAGGGCAGCTAGGGAAGTTCTTCACAAAATAGGCAAAATTACCCATGATCAAATATGGATCGATGAGCCAAAATTTCCAGTTAGTGTAATCTTTGCTTACTGATCACTTAAAACTTTAACTTTAAATAATAATAATACGGCTTCTGGTTTCCTTATAAATTGCCTTTAATATGGCTAATATATTGATGCTATTACACTTTTGCCACTTATTAGAATTCTCTGTCGTATCTCATTAATGGTTTGATACAATTTTAGGAATTTAAAATCAACAGAAATCAAACTAAAAGAATTTATTTCATTTTAATAAAAGTATAAAGTACTTCAAAGTTATACTAAACTCAATTTTCTTATAATTCGACATAGATGGTAAATCACGAATTGCAAAAATTAAGTTTCTGTTTTAACCCATGTTTAATTTTATTATGTTTATTTTTCTAAAATTTGGAATTATAATTTATATTTTTAAGGAGAGTGCGATATGTCACGATGAATAACACTGGAGAAAGTAATTCTACAGCTACAATAGGATTGAAACATTATCGACTATCACTCACCCGTTCCCTAATTAAAACTCAACACGTACCTCTTTCTTCCTTTTAAGTATAATATATATACCTTCATCATCATTAAATAATAATAATTGAATATTTGCAATTCTATTTTGCATACGTGTTAAATGTGTTATTTTTATATAAAACATCACTAACTAGGACTTTTAAGTGACTTGTAACCATGCTTCAATAACATTTAAAAACACATTTTACTGATTCAAAGCATTTTATTTCATAAAAATTTTTGGGGGGAGTGGAGAAATGCGAAAGAATCTGTATTAATGAATTTCTTTGAAAATGGAAAAGTGATCAATGGACAATACTACATTCCTAATACTTCAAATCCCAATCCTAACACGGATACATTTTACATACACGGAGCCGCCCTCTTAAGTGTCATTGAAATTATCTGATCGTCCAAAAATAGCTTCACCGGATTTTTACTGCGAAATAAACACAGAAAGATATATATTACAGATATCTAAGATTTCTCTCTAATCTAACACATTTGCAGCACGGGCTGTGAGTGAAACATCCCTTGACTAATATCTGGGGTTTCTTTCTTACTTTATAATTAAATTTCCAGCTTATTTCCAACAAAATGAAACGGAGTTATGCAAATTAAGTAACTTTTAGAAGTGGAGCAAAAAGAAGCGACAGAGAATTGAAATAGGGATGATGGTTATGGTAATAGAAAGATTGCTAAAAAAAAGTGCGCGGAAGTTTTCTTGCTTGTCTGCGTGATATGTTGGCACTAGGATCCTACGTTATCTGGTTGATTTTCTAGTTAGAGGATTTACTCGCATCATATATTCCGGTAAACATATTCTTTGATATAGTATTGAAACTATCATACTGACTTCACATTGTGGTTCATAACACACCCTTATTAGAGAATTAACGAATTCTATTTAGAAATATTGACTGCGCTTGAACTTAAGTTCATATTTTGATATTTGGTTCAAGTAACATTTAATATGACAGACGAGACGGATAAAAGGATTACATCACACATTAACAGCAAATCATTTATCTTTATGTCAGGAAGGATTTACCTGAAACTTGTGTCACATTTATCTTTAAATACAGAAACTTTAAAAAAATATATAATTTATTTGTTGTTTATCAGAATAAAATCAATATGAAACATCTGTGTACATGAATAGCACATAATACTCGTTAAAGTTAGAACTTAATGGATTTAGTTACTTAAAAGGAGGAATTATCAATAAAACATCTTATTTATCCTTAATAAATTGATGAATTCTTATTCCTTGATATAAATAAATATTTTCACACACACACTTTTGATTTTTATAATTGATTACTCATATATTTTACTCTGCTTTTTTTTTTTAAAAAAAAAAAAAAGAATAATAAGTGGAAATTCTCCATGTGTTACAGATGAAGTAATTATAAATCAAAAACAAAAAGTTATAAATCTTGGAATAAAAAGTGATTATCTAATTTTAAAATTACAATAAAATTAGAATTGTTTTTGAAGAATATTTGAAGCCAAGAAAAAAAAATTTACTGGATAAATTAAAAATTTTCAATAAATATGAAAGAAAAAAAAATATATTGTTGCTTTCATTGGAATTTTAACTTGAAACAATGTTACAAACTTTAACTTACTTTTACTTAACTACTTTTTCATTCATTTGTAGAAAAACACTTTCTTTACTTTTACACTAATGATAACGTTTCCTATAATTCTTTTAAATCCTGTCAAGTAACTTTGGTGATCTACGCAATTTACTTTTACCATAATTAATCCCCTCGCGATACTATTAAATTAACTGTTGTGTTAGTGTTGTCTTAAATCCTAAGACAAGGAACAAACCTAGTAGTTATAACAACAACAAATTTATTAAGTACTATCCTTGTTGCACAACTCTGTGATCTTTACTTAGGAGTGTCAACTCTCTCGCTTACATACAGATTTGTGTGAGTGACATTTTATACTAGCCCCTTACAAGGCGCCCTCTACAGGAGGGCTTTATACACTGGAGATAACAATAAGAAATAATCACACAAAACGATACATCACCAAATACATTTCGAGGTTTTCCTCGAATGTAAAACATGAAAGAAAAAAATTAGATTGTAGAAGCTAAGCAGAAACGTAACACCACGTTACAAATAGGACATCAATGTTTTGAGCATTTGAAATAAAAGCTGCGCATTTTTTTAGGTCATGAGATTATAAGAAGGAATACATAAATAAAAAACGCACACAAATGAATCTTTTTAAGCTCATATCGAGTATATTTAGAGAAAATGCCAGCCGAATATTAAAAGTACAGAATGAATTTTGAGAAAATAACGAGTTGCTTTAAGAAATGTTAAGTTTTAAATTATTGTTTTTTATTTGAAACTAAGAATCTTATTCGTGTGTATTTCTATTTCCAGGATATCACTTCCAATATTTTTGTGGATACTTTTGGGGAAAAATATCTACCATCTGTTACAAGTTTCATAAAGTTGACGACGTTGACATGTATTTTAGGAATGTCGATTTTAGTATTTTTAAAATATCACAAATAATTATGCAAATAGTAACTTAATAATGTAAGGGTGTTAATAATGTGAGAAATAATTATGTATACATTTGTTATTTATGAATATCTCAATACTTATTTATATTTTTATTGATGTGTTGACATATGTGTTTTGTGTATCTTTTGTTTGTATGTATTTTGTATATAACATATATTTGTTTGTATGTGTTTTCATGCATATATGTTTAAGGATTTAGTGATGTGTTAACATATTTATATAATTTATAATACATTTTTATAGTAAATATCAAAATTTTACCACTCATTAGATTTCAAAACAATCTCTACTCTTGAATAAATACATTTTTCTTACAGAATGATTCGCAGTTCCATGTTTAGCTTATTTATTTAACTAATATCTCTAAATGGTGATAAAACACTAAAATTAGCGGGTGTTTTCATATTGTCCTTTATTTATCGTAGAGTAATGTGGTGAACCTCATTTTGCTTGAGTATCATGTTCACAAAAATATTTAAATATCCATTTAGCATTTATGTTAAACAATCTTTAAATATTTTCATTAGACACAGTAGATATAATATTGTTAGGGATGCTTTGTAAAAAGTTTTAGCTTGTTAAATTTGGCAACGTAAAATGAGTGGAATATTGAATAAGTTATTTCTTTTAATTTGTAACGTTGTTAGGTGTTAGATAATTCTATTCATCGAAACGATTAGTTGATTGATAGACTGAAGGAATTTTCTACAAATATTTACTAGTCAGGAAAAAGGAAAAGATAGAAAGTTTTCTTAAATAATCCAATTACTGTTCGCCGGCAACTATCATCTATACGATCCTGAATCCTCTCCTCGACATAGCCGTTGATTATCAGGACCTACCATATTGAGCTTGAAGTGTTAGAAGACATCTCAAACCTGTAGATTTATCTTTCTCTCGAGGCAATTAACCAGAACTTTTGGTAGCCGTTTCCTGGATGCTCGCATCCTCCCACACAATGATATTACGAGTTGTGTATCCCTTTAGTTATTATTTAACTGTTAATTTTTATTATGTTTTACGGCTGGTAGCAGAAAAGTAACTCCTTCCCCCTCCCCCTTCAATTCTGATCCCCTTGAGGCGTGAAACTTCACTTATTATTTCCAGATTATCATCCTTTTTCTGTACATTTAAGCAACTTTTGACTTAAGTCTTCTTGTTTAAACACAATTATGGGCAAGGCAAATGCCAACGTCATGTTCCACAGTTAAAACAGATCCAAAGATTAAAAGCCTACCTAGCCTTTTCCATGTCTGCGTTACGTTTGTAGCCAAAGAAGAGTGATGGGGTATAATTCATTTTTAATGATAGAAGGTGTTGTAGTTCGAGAAGTGTATTTGGCGTGGCTGGAAAGTTTGGAGAGGGAGGTGCCAACTCTGGTGTTATCTTCGTACCTTGGCCGAGGTTCTAAATTACGAGTTCTATCACCAATAGCCCTTGTGTTGCTCCTAGAGCTACGTAAATAAAACCAACCAATCGATCGAAAAGTGCATCGAAGAATGAAGAAGTGCACGGAGAACTCTCACTGTCGTAGACTCGTGTGCAAACTGGCACTATTCTTTCTGGAAATCTATAAATTACGATCCACTGAAGTTAACCAGATAATCTGGGTTAACAGACGATGTACAATAAGAGGCATTAGCGAGAAGATGGATGTGAGTTTCGATTCCATTCATGCTACGTGTATCATTATGGAGAAACTTCAGCACAAGAAACTGAGCACATACAGTGAGTGCCACACAATCCGGCATTCAATCAAAGAAGCCATGGCAACGCATTGGATTGCACTTGTAGTATCGTTTCCGACATCGTGCTGAGAACAATTGCTGAGCAGAGTTGTGACTGGTGATGAGCCTTGGTGCCATCACTACCAACCAGAAAGCAAGCGATAAAGCCAACTGTGAAAACATTCCAGCTCCTTTCTTGAATACGTTTAAAAAAACTATGCCATTTCATTATGTGGTTCCTGTTCCGTTTTCATTTGATTATCCTTTGCATAACAAAGAAATTTTATTTTTTAAAATTCTTTTAGTTATGAAATAACTAAACGATATTAAGCATTTATGTCATAGAAATACTTAATTCTTCTTTTTAACACTTGAGAGAAAATATGAGATTATAGATTATTAGAAGAAACTAATTACTTTCCAAATTTTGGACAAAATAGAAACTAATACTCAATAGCTTTTTCAGAGAGCAAAGGAATTCAAATTTATACTTCAAAAAGTACATTGAAAGATATATTTAAAAACCAATAATATCCTATTGAATTAATTTAAGTTTTGAACAAAATTTATAAGTTATTGGTTTGCCATTCTCCACATTTTACTTATTAATTTACAATTTTAAGCGAATTTTCGAATAAATCGGCACAACATCAGCAAATCTTCTGAGATATATGATGATGCCCCATATTCTTTATTTTAGGGAATAAATCTGAGAGTCTTACAACAATGAAATACATATGTGAGTATTATCTCGCTGGCGTGCATCCAAACCTTAAATCACACAGAACGCTTGGCGAGAAACTACACATCTAAACGGTTTGGCGAGAAATCTGCTTCGGTGGGCAGATAGCACGCACGTGCTTTCTACAGTGTTCCTTCTTATTAATGTTTTAGAGCGATTGAAATTGCAGTATGTGTTTATGCTTCGTTTTATGTTTCAATTAGTCATCTTAATAAATGGAAAGATGTTGACTGAATATCATATGTATTCTTGTTTAGTCCAGAATAAATAATTAGCATAAAAGACAAATTAGTAAATTATACCATCATATAAGTCTGTCATTTTTGTTTATTTTATACTAGTTTATTCGATAAAGTGAAGATATATTTAACTGTGTCCATTGATTACAAAACATTAAATGATTGGCTTAACGAACTTAAGTGCTTATTAAAAATGTCCAATATCTTTCGTCTGACAAATTGTTTTCTATTAATCTGGGCCTTGTATTATGATTTCACTGTGGTGTTCATCTCACAAACTGGCAACCAAGGCTCCAATTATTGATTTTAATGAACGCTATAATGTTAAATTCCAGTATCCTGCACAAGTCTATGTGCCTGAATTTAAGAAAAAGTAATAATAATTTTCAAAGAGTGCAACAAAATATTAAGTATTCTAATCCCTTTCTTTTCGCTAAACTGAAAAGGAGAGATTTAAAAACTCTATCTGTTTCACTCCCTCATGCTGAAGTTTACTGATTCTAATCATTATAAATTCTTTCACATACTTTTGTCCTCGATGGATTTAAAAGAAAATTGTCCTCATAGCTGACTTCAAACAAAAAAGGTTATAAAATTCCCGTTGTATATATATACCTTAAATTCCTTTGAAAACTTTTGAGATTTTTTTGTAAGAATTTAAAAAACAACTGAGTGAAGGAAAACTATTTAAAAAGATATTAGAACAGGTAATAGCAATTAATCTAAAAGAACAGAAATTCCCAGCCCTATACATATGTATTCAGATTGTTATTGAATTAGAAGCATATACTTTTATATGCATATCAATATTGCTTCTGTTAAATAAAGTCTGCGTATTGCAAAAAAAAAAAAAAAAAAAAAAAAAAAAAAAAGAAAAGAAAGAAAAAAGAATGACTTTGTTCAATGTAAAATTTTACCAAATGCTTTAAATACTATGTTTCTACAACATTTTGGTGGTTAATACATTTTTTTCACACAAATATAATGCATTTATTTACTATACATCCAACTCAGCTAATACTTTGAAAATGATTGTGAAATGAAGTTCTGAGTGAAGCAAATGGAAATTATCCCTATATTTCATTTTTGGCATTTCTTCATATTTTTAAAGTTCTCGCAGAGCATGATTATTATAACTTGAGGGTTCATGAAAGTAAATTATATTCCCTGAAAAGGAAATGAATAGTTTTAGGTATGACATTTGAGTTAACAAAAAAAATTGGAGTGCTTTTTTTTAAATTTTACATTTAATTGTATCAGACATATAATTTAACTACCTGATTTTGTGTTAACATTTTTGAATGAAAATACTCAATTTGAAAAAATAATTCATAACAGTAAAAAAGGAAATTTTTTATACCTCTCTTTTTATACCTCTTGAATATTGAAGAATTCACTAAAAAAGGTATTTTTAAATTTATTTTTATTTCATTACAGATTATAAGAAAACTAGCAAGAAAAATAAATCAATATGTATATAATTTTTAAAATGATAACTTTAGGTTTAATTAAGTCGCTATTTTTGTACCTTATGAAAATAACTGTAAAAAAAATTCTAATGCATAAAGAAAAAACAATCATGGAATTATACTTGGAAAATAATTGCCCACATTTCAACAATTTACATTTATCATTAAATCAGGGATCAAAGGAGTTACAAAATACGAATTGTTCAAATATTCCACCCCTATCACTGCGAAACATAATAAAAAAATCTTATACTCTTTTTTCTTAGCCTATAATTGAAAACATATCTCGATATTGTCACTCACTACTATCTGTTATAATGGTGTAAAATATGAAAAATTGTACTTCAAACAAAAGTACTTATAAATAATCAAAACAATATTATAACAAATTATCTTTTTGTTTTTGTATTGTGTTATTTTAAGTGATAAAATTTAGGAAAAAACATTTGCTCTGAAGTTATTTTTCGTGAAAAAAGAGCATACATGCTTCATAATCATCACACCAATATACTATTACTAGTCCTTTTTTCATCACTAATGCATTATGTTTACCTCGTTGCACCTTACCAAACATTACATTGATGCTAAGGGAACCCTTACAGAAGTTAAAATAAGTTCATATCAAAATTTACAAACTCGTGAATAAGACTTTCAGAAATAAGTAATTTTAGATTTCTGGCATTGAACAACAACTGCATCCTTAATTAAAAATATATTAACGTACAAAGGTCGTTCCATAAAAATTGAGAGTAAAATTATAAAAAAATCAATATATATATATTATATATACAGCAAAAAATTGATTCATTCTTTTTAAAATACCTTCTCTCAGATGCTATGAAACAGTCCCATTTCAACACATTTCGATCATTCCCAACACTTTCTGGTCTGCTTGTCTGCCAGGCTTAGGAGCCAATTCTGCAGACAAATGACCTTTTTTTAAATCTCCATGTCATCTAAAAATCGTAGAGTCATCTTGCCCAAACTATAGCAAAGATTTAAGGCACAATGCATTTCGATTTTTAACTCTGAATCACTCACCTTCATTTCTGAAGGGCAAATAAAAACAGTTCTTTAAACAAGCATGATACTAGGGAAATAAAATCGTCTGCTTCATTTAGAATATTTATAAACATCCACATTATGGAAAATTACATTCATTCATTATAGAAAATAATTGCCTGTATTTTTATTTTTTTAGTTTGGTGAGGTTGCCACTGCGTAAAAAAATAACTCTCAGCTTTCATAGAATGCTCTTTGTACCTTGGGTAAATGTTCAAGGACAAATAATGTTTCTTGGAATATATTGGCAGGGATGACTTTTGGGTCTTTTCACAAAATGTTTGGTAGGAGTTATCAAATATGTTTATGGTATTAGTTCTTTTTTACAATCCACAGTAGGTCCTATTTTATTGACAGCATTGGGCCAAAATATTCCATAAACTTTTGTTGTAACTTTCATTGAATTTATATATCTTACTTTCCATGCACATCATAAGCAAAGTTTTAATTCAATGTTTCTCAGATATGAGGATTTTATCATATTGATAAATTTATTTGGCAAGTAAGTGAAGTTTAAGAATCTGAGAGTTCAAGTATATAAAATTTAGAGCAATTTATTGCTAATTACATCAAAATTTGTATTTTTGCTGTAATATACTTTTTGAGTATAAAAAATATTATGATATAAAATGTTCCAGCAAAAATTAATATATATATATATATATATATATATATATGCATTTGGAATTAAGTTCTAAAAATGTTATTTACACTTAAGAACTTCATTAAAATTTATTTCATAAAGTTATTGATAAGGTGTTTTGTTCTAATAATAGGAAAACTTTCAACATATTGTACAGATAATTTATATAAGAAATTAGTTTATAATTTATATAAATAAATCTGTATAAAGTACTTCCCTGTTCCCTAATATACATTAAAAAATGTTAAACTATACACTATATATGTGTCGTGAACATTTTGTGCATAAATAGCATTTATGGGTATTTTTTAAGTACTAACTACATGATTATTAGTTTGAATTATGAATTAACCAATGATTGATCTTTGAAAAATGATAAACAATTGAAAAAATTAATCTAGTGAAGGTATCAAAAGATCATTATGAAATTTTTGTTCACAGTACTAACTAAAAAAATATTTAATCAGTTTTGCATAAAATTATTTTTCAAACATTTATCAGTTTTATACTTTATTTCAAAACATAAATATTTTGGAATACTAAAAAATATTTATATTTATTGGCACATGTCTTACATAAGGAATGTATTATGTATTTTGAAGAACAAAAAATCTTTTATTCTTTTTAAGTTAATAAACATTCACTCAATTATAATGGAAATAAGATATTAAATATAACAAATACAACAATTAAATTTTGTATTCCACTGGAAAATAAGTTCTAAGAAATTAAGATTAAAAAATAATTCATGTGATGCTTAATTATTGTGTATCACTTTTTGTTCGGATAGTAGCCAGCAGTGGAGCTCCTCTCCTTTTCCTAATCTGGAGTTGATATTTTGATAGGTAAAAGGAAACTGACACTTTGAAATCAATGAATCATGATACTAGAAAAAAATATTTTACTTAAGGAGACACAGCATCCAGACAATGACCAGGAAATTTAAAGTTCATTTTATTTGCTCATGTTAATCGTTTGACTGTTCTAAATATGAGCACATAATATATATGGGTACTGTTCTACAGACCATGGGTTGGTGACTGCCTTTTTGAATAGTCGAGACATTGGTGATATTATCTGATATGATACATTCACTGCAACCACTAAGACATAACACAAATTGGTTGTTCTTCAACGTGGGCCTTGGTGGTAGCCTAGTGTTTATGGTCCCAGACGGCGGTTTTCTTCAAGTCATGGTTTCGAGCCCTATTGCCACTAAAGACTTGCCGTGTATCCGGGGCTGATGCACGTTAAATCTGTCAGGGTTCAAAGTCCTTCCGAGGGCATGGTGTGGAAGCTAGGAGAAAGGGTTGCCAGCTCAGGTGTCGTCCTCGCTACTTGGCCGAGGTTTAAAATTACGAGGTCGGTCATCAATATCCCTCGTGTTGCTTCCAGTGCGACGTTAATAGAATCAAACCAATTCAATTCGCACTGTTCGGTTTGCTGCATTGTCCTCTTTACTGCTAAATACAAGTACATATATGCCAATATTATCTTCTTCTGTAATTAAAATAAATCCAGAAATAAACTGATAATGCATTTGACACATATTGCAAACGTTCATTCCACTTAATATTCCTATATTAGAAAGTAAATATATACACTCTATTACAAAAAAGAAAAAAAGAAAGAAAAATAACCGACGCAACAAGAAGGAGTTGCCTGATTATAAAGAAATTTCGTAAGCAAAGACATTTGGAGCTAACATGCAAATAATTAAAATTTGGTGTCCAATGAACGAATAGCGGGAGCAACAGCGCATTGGAACTGCGCACTCAGCAGATGTATATAAGAAGCGATTCTGGATGTGATGGTCAAATTGTCTGTTGCATCGCGATTTAGAACACCTTTCAACGACTGAAGAAATGCCTCACCACAGGATTCAAGCTCATTATGAATAACTGTCAGAATTTGAAAGAGGTCGTATCATTAGATTGAAAGAGGCAGGTTGGGCAAATCGGAGAATCGCTCGTCATATGGGTCGAAGCGATGCGACGATTAGAAGATGCTGGCAAGAATGGGTGGACAATGGCAGATTTCAACGTCAGGATGGTAGCGGTTGACCTAGGGTCCCGGGAGATCCGGAGGACACAGTGATTGTCAGATCAGCTATCACAGCGCCTGATTCATCGTTATCAATCATTAGACATGCGATTCGCATACGAGTGTTCACCATGACCATTCACAGACGACGGATAGATCGAAATCTAAGCTCGTACCGACCGCTACGCCACCTGCCACTCACCCCTGCACATTGTCGAGCCAGATTACAGTGGTGCTTGGCTCGATCAGGTTGGAATGAACCCTCAACCAGGAGTTATGGTCTGAGGTGCCATTTCCCTTGATAGACGGACCCCTTTGGTCGTCATTAGAGGCACGCTTACAGCACAGTGGTACGTCGACGACATTCTGAGATCTGTTTTGCTACCGTTCCTTTTGAAGTACCCTGGTCTTATTTTTCAGTGAAATAATTCCAGACAACATACGTCACGGGTTGCTATGAACTGTCTTACAGCTTTCCAAATACTTCCTTGGCCAGCCAGATCTCTCTCCAATCGAGCATGTCTGGGATATGATGGGAAGGCGACTGCATCTACCAGGGAATGTTGATGTCCAAGAAGACAGTTGGAGCAAATTTTATTTTGATCATTACCAACATTATTCATTTTAAGCAAAAATTTCGTTTCTAAAACTGTAAATTCTTTTAATTTAAAATTCATTCATTACTTTTTACTCTTTTTAAAAATGTTTTAATACATTAAAATCGTTGCAGGGAATACTTTTCCAGAGAGGATAGATTTCTACTCAGTTATCAGATATTAAACAGAGAATTCCTCCTAAGCACGTATGCGCATCGAAGATTTTCTCGCCCAACCATTTGACTATGTAGTCTCTCACTAAGCGTTCTATGTGGCTTAGAGTTTGGATATATGCATCCCACTGCGCTACATCAGTACTACATCTTATTTTATTATTTTTTTGATGTTTTTATTCATATGTATACATGTATTATTGTTTCGATTTTACCTTTAAAGATGCACCAGAAGTCAGGTGATATTGTCGGATGGCCGATTCGGCTAACTATCCTGCTGCGCTAATGCATCGCCACCTGCAACGCAGATAAGAATGTAAGAGCTCAAAGAGAAAGCACGCAGAAATTTGTGTCCGTCCTTTCTTCGTTTTTTATCATTTAATAGAATATTTTTCTTCTTAAAATGAGCTTGGTTCTCTCGAACATACCGAGGCCAACCTCCACGCATACCCTATGATGTCGGACTATATGTTACGTTTCATAATAGATTTAGTAGAAATATAAATTTTAAAATTATGTTAATTAACGATTGATTCGAAAGACGCTTGATATATACAACAGACTGATAAAAATGGTAAATCGTTTGGACTAACTAACTAATGACTGATATCAAAGCACAGCTTTTATATGTTCGCAGAATTCCTCAGGATTAAGTTTAAAAATAAATATGAGCCGAATGTGCTCAATATATTATGTTTATTACATAATTCATACGATAAGAGATAGAAAAATGTTATTCATGCATACTCAACATTATTGCATGTTAATTAGAACAGGTGATATTTATCATAACAAATATTATCGTCTATCTGTATAGGGCACTTTGTAAGGGGCGAATATGTAATATGTTTGCTTACACAACACCCCAGAGAGAAAAAAATCCTCTGAAGAGAAGGAGATCTTTGTAACTCATCGCAAGTGAAGCATATGCTAAAGGTATATTGCCATGCTCATAGACGCAATGCGATATAAGTATGAAAGAATGAAAATGCTCTTGTTAAACAAACAGGTCTCTGTTCTTTAAGACAGTTAAAATTTAAGTAGCTAAAGTAGAATGAAAGAGTGATATTATTAGTAAAGAAATTGAAAAGAAGGTTTATAAATCAGAATTAAGATATGCGTAGCAAAAAATAAATGTTTTCCACACAAACAATATAAAAATATCTTCGCATTAAAAGAAATGACATAAGATAGAGGGATAGAGGGAAAAGGATAGAGGGAAAAAATAAATTTTCTTTCTGTATTCACTGAAGATTATCAATTAGCAAAAATTTGGATTTATAATAGAACTTTAACAAGCACTTAAAAATACAAAGTAATGATTATTCACGAATATATATATATATATATATATATATATATATATATATATATATATATATATATACTCTTTCATATATATATATATGTGTGTGTGTGTGTGTGTGTGTGTGTATTTTTAAAAATTTCGATTGTACTGTGATTTCAACTCATTTTCGGGTAATTTATTATTCATCCTGTTTTTCGTTTAAATTTCTTGCAGTACGCACATATAAATTCCAACAATATCTTGTTTTGTAATTTTCCTTATTTTTAATTAATTATTTTTGAATTTACTCTTTCAACTTTGTCTTTATCTAATTTTTACTTACCTAAAACTTATATTTGCTTTTGCTTCAATAGCCAACTAATTTTGTGGTTATTTTAGCTCCTTCTAAATGTTAACTCAGACAGGCTTTTATTTTCATTATGTATCACTGTATAGTTTTTAATAAATATTTTAATACTATGATTACGTAAATCAATAATTTTGATAATACTATTTTTTAGAAAAGACGTGGAGATAGAGAGCATTTCTGTTTTATTTCACCAAACTAAAAATAATATACATATATTCAGTGTTTCAACTTGATAATTGTTACTCAGCCTTAAAGAAATAGTATAAAAATAGAGGAAGTGTAATGGTAGTAATCTTATATCTTAAAATTAAAGTTTAAATGTTAAAAGAAAGAACACCATAAAAATGTTTACTCCTCAGAAACTTACATAAATTCATCGAAATGGCGTAATAGTATGCGGCTTACACCACGTTTAAGTAAAAGAAAAATTAAGGACACAAACGAATGTGATGAAGCATCAATTATTCATACTGGAATTGAAAATATTAGTAGTAATATTTAGTGAAAACATTCTTTGCAGAATGCGTGGCCGTGGTAGTAGAGACTACACGGCGGATCTTTAGTGGTATCAGGCCTTGAACCAACTGTTCGAAGAATACAACGCGGGAAACCGCGACCATGACCACTAGTCAAACGCGACCACTAAGAAAGCGGTATGCTAACTCAGGTGCTACTTGGCGATGGTTCCAAATTACGAGATGCCTCTTCAAAAGACCTCGTGTTTCTTCTAAGTGTGACGCGTTCACAAACAATCAACCAACCCATGTAGAATACGTATGATGGGATTTCAGATGGAATTGTATCATATTTATAAAAGGATAGAACGTTATTTTTCCTAACATTATTAATATTTATTTTTCTTACACACAGAGTTTCAAATATACCAAATTTAATAATACATTACAGAGGTCTATGGTAACTATAATGTAATATTTAATATACACGAGGAATGAGCTAACTTCCCTCACTGATATCAACCAAATGATTGAAACGTACGAAGTACTTTTCCTTCACAACATAAGTACTGAATGAGCAGAGCACTGAAATATTGACTCACTTTCACTCTGATTCTGACAGAGTTGACCATTCCTAGGATCGCTTAAATCCAGTATACTGTATTTAAGTTTTGAACGATCTTAAAGTATTTGATCCGGCAGAACAATTTTACTTCTGTTATACTAGCGCAAATGACGCCAGAATGTTAAAAAAACAGCTGTTGGTAATGATAAACAAAAGTAATTGAATACAAAAAATATTGTACACAAAAAAACGTTGATTTAGAAGCATATTCACTTATGAAAAGGAAAAATTTTTGCTCTGTTATGACCATTTATTTTAATTTTATTCCACCGTAGTACTAATAAACTGGTCAAGGTAGATGAAAGTCTGAATCTTCTTTCGCCAATAAATAAATAAATAATGTACAACGGTACAAGTCATATGTTAGTGTAACAGTTATAAAAATCAGGTTTTTCAGCAGTTTCCGATTAAGTCCTTATCACATAACATTATTATTTAATTAATCGAAAATAATTTTTTCATTATAAAGACACAAAAATAAAGTGATATCACTACTTATATTCATAAAATGGCTACTTTTCAGAGTAAATAAAAGGAAATTACATCAATTTTAATCTCTAAGATATGTCCTATTATGCAGTTTCGGACAGTCATTAATTTCCATATTCTGTTTTATTACATATATCAGTTATTTGCAAACGAGAAATAACTCAATATTTAACAAAACTTGATTCATACAAAATTATTTGAGTTTTATTTTTAAAATAAATAAGGATATTTCTATTCATAGATGTTTTAGTACTATTTTTTTTTAAAGAAAAATTATATAAATCTAATGATGAAATTTATTTCAGCTTGAAATAAAAATAAATATGTGTGTTGCACATAATTTTTAATTTGTATTAATGATTTTTCGATAGATATTTATATACAAATTTTATTGTACATTTTAGATTCTTCTTAATATTCTTATTTCTTTATAAACAAACGAATCGCAGAGAATTTCGCTTCTTCTTTTGTTAAATCTATTTTCTTAGAGTTTTGGGGATAGATTGAGAAAGAGAGAGACCTTTGATATATATGATTGTTATAATAATAAAAGGAAATTTTATGATGTACTTGTATATGCTTTTTTAAGCTATTAAATCTATAACATATGTAAAATTTGCAACAAAGCCATTGTATATAATAAATTCATATTATTAAACTGTATGTCTTAAAAGAATAGAAAAAGTAAGATTTTATAATTTAGGTTATTACAAATACATTATACTGTTAAAAATAATAAGAACCACATAAACAACATAAATGCAATTAATTTTAAGAAACGTAATATAGAGGATGGAAGAAATCGCTCTCCATAACTGTCCACGGAAGTTTTCAAAGGTTCCTCCTAGAAGAAAAGCAATGCAGTTTAAGTTAATCCTTTTAGAGATGATAAAATGTTTAAATTAAAGATACATACATTTGTGAAGTTTCTGCCCATTAAATTTTTGATCCATTTGCTAATAGGTGAAATTAATTTGAAAATAAAGCTAATTTTCTGGTATATATGTCCCTTTTTTACTTTCATAGATCATATAAAGTTTGGGGAAGATCATTATACTTTTAAACTGTAATGTCATAACTAATTTATGCTTTTAAAATTATTTGACTTCTTATGAAATTGCAAGTGGGAAGAGTTGAAAAAGAAGAAGGAAAAAAACATTAGCTCTAGATGTTCGAATCTCTTACTATGTAATTTCTCTTACAGTATATTGATAAGCAAGATTTAGACAAAAGCTTTATATGAACAATATTAGGTTAAAGAAATAAAACAAACGTGAATGACAACTTAGATTGAGAAAAAGTTCATTATATATTAATGAGTATTTCAGAAAATAAAATAGAAAATCATAATTCAACTAACTACAGATTGAAGTTCATCTATCCATATTTTATCTTCAGTAATTTTCCCCATTCTGCAAAGAACTTCTCTAGCTGCTCTTTCTCCTGCTTCTACTGCACCATCCATATAACCTGACCATTTTACAGCAGTTTCTGTGCCAGCAAAATAAATTCTGTCAATAGGTGTTCTCAGAGCACTATGAAACGCAATGAAAAACTGGTTAGTTTCAGTATGGCTTTCCATCTATTTTAAATTAATGACACACAAACATATATATAAACAAAACATCAAAATTATAGTTCACAAAATTTCACATCATAGAGAAAGCCCAGTGAAAGAATAGCAAAAATTTAGAATAATGGAAAAAATGTGATTAATACTGTTCCATACTTTGGAATCAAATAATGTGTGTTTATAACGTTATTATTGATCAAACCATCACACTTCAGTGAATTACATCATAATAAAATATGGTACTAACCCAAAATCAATAAATTCAGAAAATTAACCGCATAAAAGAGAAGAAAGTAAATATAGTGCCAATTTTAATCAAATTCAAATTAGCAACAAACAGCAAAAACATACATAAATAAATATCTAAAAAATTGTAACCCCCCACCCCCCAAAAAAATAAATCTAAAAACATATTAATTAAACAAAAAAAATCTAAGAAACTATTTAACTAAACAAAAGTAAGCAGGCAAAAACGAAAAGCAAAAATTACCAAAGACACGCACGTGTAGAAACTTCTTAAAGACAACTACCATCGACTGAAATTATTTATTATATATCCACATAAATCACTTAAACAAAAGGCAAATAAGTAATAAAACGAGTATTAATTACTATGCCCAAAATTTTAAGAATAAATTAAACATAACTAAGTTCATACTAAAGCCTACTACTACACACCATGAAAGAATTCACCGCCAAAGTAATGATTGATTTAATTATTTAAGAGAAACTATTTCAGTAAATTAGATTTAAATAAAAAAAATTATTTTTCATTCTTAAAATAGATAATCAAAAATTAAATAAAATATTTGTAACACATCAAACATATTTATAAAACAAAATTAACAATAGATATAAAAAGATAGCATCTATAAGAATTAAAATTAGCTCAAAAACAAAATTAAAGGAGAGTCATCAACTGGATTGAAAAAAAACCTGTTTATTCAAAAAATATTTAATATTGAAAAAAACATTTGAAGTTAAAAGAGAGGAAGATGGATGGAGAAAAATATAATCATGTAAAAAACATAAAAAAAAAATTATGTAGAGAAATGTAGAATTAATATACATTAGAGTAAATATCTAAAAATGACAAATATAATTTTTAGTCACATGTATAATTTTTATATTTAAATTTCTTTTTAAGAACTAATAAGATATTTAGACTTTGCACATGTATTGTAGAAATTATTTATGTTATTCTGAAAATTAATAGGAAAATTAACTAATTTGATATTTTACATTAAATAATTATATAAAATATTTCTAAAAATATATTTATACTTAAATTACTATCAAAAGAAAGCACTTTATTAATATGGTTAGATTTCTTGTCATAAATGTTCCATTATTATTATTATTATTTATATATATATGGGGGGAATTTCCAGCGAATTATCAAAGTATTAATTGTATTTTCAAATGTACTGTAAAACCACCAGTTCCTCAGTTACTCGATAGCTGGTACCACGAATCAGCGTCATGTGATAGCTCATGCAGCGCCCCTTATTCCTGAATAAAACTGAGCGACATTTCGTTCTCGCTCTCTTTCTCCCTCTTTCCGCTTCTCTTTTCCTCCGCATTACCCTCCTTGAAGGTGAACTCCTTAGGCCAGCTTGCCGATATGCAGTAAAATGAGGCCGCCATCTACCTTTCTTAGAAGAACTGGTTATTAGAAATATGTCAACTTGTACATAGAAGCTTTTTTATATAGTTTTCCTCCATCTCTCCTTCTAATAAATGAAGTAAAACAACTTCAAGTCTCATCATTGAAATGGTACGAAGTCATCATAGAATAAGGTAATGGAATTACTCCCCTAGACAAACCAGCCCTTTGCGTAAAAGCAAACCAGAGTAGATTCGGGATGTACAGTCTCACCCCCGTAATTATTTGGTAACATTTTTAATTACGATGATTTTTTAAGAAACTTGTGGCTTCAACGACTCCCTACCGAAATCCAAGCAATCCTTTCCGTAAGTTCCGAAAAATTAGAAAACCTAGCGAAATTGGCGGATAAGATTGCTGAAGTTCGCGCTTCCCCGTTTACTCCAAATGTATACGCCGTTTCGGGTCGCTCCGAGCAATCGTCCGATTCTCCTCACTCCCCTTTGAATGAAATGGTTGCACTTCGAGGTGAAATCGCCGCTCTGAGCAAGCAAGTAGAAAGATTGTCTAGAGACTCCCTCGCGGTGGGAGAATTACCATTATAACGATGAATTTTGTTATTATCACAACCGGTTTGGCTCAAAAGCTAAAAAATGCCGGGAGCCCTGTACTTTTGCCAAGGCTTCGGAAAACTAAACACTGCTATCGACGCCAATATTTCAGCGGCAGACGTTTCGATAGCACCACAATCTGGCCGCCTCCATATTTTTGATCGAAAAACCAATATAAAATTCCTCATAGATTCAGGATCTGATGTATCATGTTTACCAGTTTCTAAAACTAACAGAAAATTAACCCCGGAACCCATACAACTAACAGCAGCTAATAACACAAATATATATTGTATATATATATATGGATCTAAATTATTAGATGTCGATCTTGGCTTGCGAAGAAGTTTTAAGTGGCAATTTATTTTAGCATCCGTTCCTTTCGCAATTATAGGCGCAGATTTTTTAAAGCATTTTGATCTAATTATCGACTTAAAACGACAACGCCTTATTGATACAATTACAAATCTGTCTCGCTATGGCAAAATTCCCACTGGTCTTAATACTGCATCGATAAAGTTAAGCTCCGGAAATACAGTTTATCATAAAATTTTAGTGGAATTCCCTGACCTAACAGCACTTACTTCTAAAATTAAAAAAAGCGCAACATAATACGATGCATTACATCGAAACAACTGGGCCACCTGTCCACAGCAGGCCTAGGCGTTTAAACCCAAAATTGTACAATATTGTAAAACAGGAATTTCCTTCCAAGTCACCCTGGTCCTCTCCACTTCATGTAGTCCCAAAAACCTCAGGTAGCATTCGACCAGTAGGAGATTATCGTAAATTAAATGCATGTACAACACCTGATAGGTACCCGATACCCCATATACAAGATTTTTCTAACGCACTTTACGGTTGTAAAATTTTTTCAAAGATCAATATTGTACGCGCATACTTCCATATCCCCGTCCACCCGGATCATATTCAAAAGACGGCCGTAGTTATGTACGCCATTTGGCTTGTACGAGTTTCCGTACTTAAATTTTGGCCTCTGTGGGGCAGCCCAAACGTTTCAGAGGTTCATGAATGAAATTTTAGGTGAACTCAAATTCTGTTTTGTCTATTTGGATGATATACTGATTTTCAGTAAAAACGAGGCTGAGCATAAGACTCATGTTCGTGCGGTATTCCAAAAACTCCAACATCACGGATTAACAATTAACACTTCTAAATGCGTTTTCGGAGTATCAGAAATTTCCTTTTTAGGACATCTCGTAACTCAGCAAGGAACAAAACCATTACCTGATACAGTTGAACCAATATTAAATTACCCAAAGCCTAAAACAATAAAAGAACTTCAACGATTTCTTGGAATTTTGAATTTTTTTCGCCGATTTTTACCTAACGTAGCCCAACACCAGATCGCTCTAAGTGAATTTTTAAAGGGCACTAGAAAAAACGATAATAGAGTAATCGAATGGACTACCCAAGCCGAACAGGATTTTTGTACTTGCAAAAAATTAATTGCCGATGCAACGCTTTTATCACATCCAAAACCAGATGCGGAGTTGATACTGCAAGTCGATGCATCCGACTTTGCGATCGGCGGTGCATTGTTCCAAATAATCGATAACGAACCCCAACCTCTCTCGTTTTTCTCTAGAAAATTATCCCAAACGGAAAAAAATTATAGTGCTTACGATCGCGAACTGCTAGCTTCATATGCTTCCATTAAACATTTTATTCACATGCTTGAAGCTAGGGATTTCAAATTATTTACCGATCATAAACCATTAACTCACGCATTTAAACAACGTTTAGATAAATGCTCACCGCGACAAACCAGACAGCTAGATTTCATATCCCAATTCACGACAAATATTTGCTACCTCCCAGAAAACAAAATCATAACAGCGGATAGCCTTTCCAGAATAGCTTCTATCAACTATGATGAGATTGCAAAATCGCAAGAATCAGATTTAGAGCTTCAAAATTTAATTAGAACCCTCAAGGATTACAGTTAAAGAAAATAGTTATGCCAAATTCTAACATCCCTTTATTTTGCGACTTATCTACCGGAACTGCTAGACCTTATATCCCAAAGGAATACCGCCAACGGATTTTCAGTCAATTGCACAATATGTCTCAACCCGGTATTAGAGCTACTACAAAATTAATTCGCTCACGATTCGTGTGGCCATCAATAGGTAAGAATTGCTCTGCTTGGTCTAAATATTGTATACCGTGCCAAAAGGCAAAAGTGAGTAGGCATACCAAAACACCTTTAGGCTCTTTTCCTGACCAAACACGGAGTTTTGACCATGTGCACCTTGATATAATCGGACCTTTCCCACCATCAGCTGGAAATTACTATTGTCTTACGATGATAGACCGTTATACACGGTGGCCGGAAGCCATCCCGATACCAGATATAACTGCGGAAACAGTAGCAAGAACTTTCTACAACCATTGGATAACACGTTTCGGTTGTCCTTCACATATGGCACTTTCGATCAAGGCCCAATTTGATGGTTCTCTTTTAAAAGCACTAGCATGTCTACTAGGAATAAAGAAAGAAAATTAGGGACGGCCTACTCAATCAGATAGTGGTTCATGATTCCACCGACCTTAAAAGCCTCTTTGAAAGCCTACAATGCGGTGCAATGGGCATCCGCCTCATTTTGCTTGGTTTTCGAACTGCTTTTCGAGACTCCATTCAAGCAACAACGGCTGAACTGGTGTACGGTACCACCCTCCGACTTCAGGAGAATTTTTCATCCTACGCCTTCCGACATTCAGCCAAAGCAACTAGTGGAGGATTTTAAGGGGAACATTTTTCTCATATCCGACCACGACCTACTTCGAATCATGGACAAAAACAGTTTTCATCCATCGGATCTGAAAACATCAACTCATGTTTTTGTCCGACATGATAGCGTAAAAAAAACCCTCAAGCACCACGATGGACCCTTCAAGGTGTTGGGAGAACGGAGAAAGTCACGACGTGGACATTTCTGGTCGTAAATCCACCCTGTCGTTGGACAGACAAAACCAGACAAATCGCAAATGATGATGACTTCCCGAAACAGACTTGCCTCCACCTAATCCGACATTACAACCACGCGTTCTGGACGGATTGTTCGTTTTCCAGAACGTTTCGTATCTTAAAGATACTGCGGGGGGGAGTGTGCAGCGGTTCGCCAACAGGCAGATTATTCACCGATTGTGGAGACCACCAAACAGATTCTGCGGGCGCTGCGAGGCGCTCCTCGCCAAAGGCAGCAACCCTGGAGCGGGCTCTCCTTCACTTCCAAGAACTAATTATCTCTCTTTCGACTTGCGCACTAACTTGATGCTCGCTTGGAGCTCGTTGTACGAAGTTCAATGGTGTGTAAATAAATAAATATTAGAATGTCCAGCATGTGCCTTTGTCCAAACCAACACCCGCAGCAAATAGTTAACCTAAAGGTTTTAAGACGAATTGTAATCCAAAGGTCAATAATAGAGCAAGATGGTGTTTTCTATCTATTATATTTGATTTTAACTTTTATGCACCAATTATATACATAGAACTATATTCACAAGTTGTATTCACATCTACAGTGGTCCACCAAATAGTCTATACAATTACTATCCCGTTTTAGTGACGGACAGGAGAACAAAATATTAAGACCTAACAATAAAAAAAACCGCTTTGCGCGGTCAAATTAAATCAGAATCTGAATATATTTCTCATGATCCTATACGCTCTAAAACTATTGATAGGACACGCCGTCTCCATTCATTTCCGATATCTAAATAATTAAATAATTTCCCACAAAATATTAGAATGATTGTTGTAATGCAGTAGATAACTGGAAGATAATAGTTAGACTTCTTCCTTTTTAAATGGTAGAAACTATGCCGTAATAAAGTAATTTGCTTAAGCGAATTAGCTCTTTGAACAAAAGAAATTCCTTCAATCTCAATAGTTATTATATTGTAATAAACTCATTGAACAATCATTCAAAATAGAGTGTTACCAATAAACGAATAACACTTATTTATATACGCTGCTTTAATTTTACATGCAGGGCCGCGGTAGCCTAGTGGTCTAGGTCGTGGACTCGCGGCTGGCGGTTTTCGTTAAGTAGCGGGTTCGATCCGTGTAGCCGGGGCTGATGCACGTTAAATCTGTTCAGGGCCCAAAGTCCTCCCGTTGACGTGGTGTGGATGTTAGGAGAAGGGGGGTGCCAGCTCAGGTATCGTCCTCGTCACTTGACCGTGGTTCAAAATTACTAGGTCCGTCGCCAATAGCCCTCGTGTTGCTTCTAGTGCGACGTTAATAAAAACTAAACTAAAAATTAATTTTACATGCCACTAATTTAATCATGTTTGGGATGCCACTCTGTAAATCTACTGTTCTTAATGTATGTTTATTATCATGTTAACTTAGGACTTAAAAAAAGATATGTAGTTATTTCAGTAATTACATCATTTATCTGTGTGATATTACAAAAGCTGTACAAAAATATCCTTAAAACTGTTTAATATTGCAAATGTTTTACAATAACAAAAAATAACGTTAAAGGGTCTTAGTACTCTTAATTATTATTCATGAATGTGAAAAAAAAACATTTTTCTAGCCAATATAGCTTATCAACGAAACAAATCAGAGAGAAGTTTGGCCCTTTTACTGTATAATATTCATGTATATTTATATTAATTATTATATTTTTATATAATTTTATAGAAATCTAAAGACATTTTAATGAAATATAAATTGAAGAATTTTTCAAAATTATGAAAATCAATATATTATTGCTCTCAGGATTCTTAAGTATGGCAATGTTCAAAATTTACAAAAGTAAAGTTTTTTAGTATAAAAACGTTCAATTTTAGAGTTGCATGTACTTTTTTTTAAAAATTTAGAGAAATTTTTTTTTTAATATAATTAAATAGAAAATTATGAAATCTTAAGGAAAAATTCCTATTTAAATACAAATAAAATAAGTTTTGGTAGTATCATTAAATTTTCAGCACCAGAATGCTCATTAAAGAGGGAGTTCTAAGATACATGTTTCTTAAAAAAAAAAAAAAAAAAAAAATTGAATATATGGTCTTGAGACCCCTTAAATGCATACATATTTTGTGAGGAAAAAAATACCCACCGACCGAATCTAGAAAGTAAACCTGGAGGAAGGAAGGCGGAATAGCATCCACCTACATACTGCTCTTCCATCCAGTTTTTCTCTTCATAATGAATAGGCTGTAAAGAAGAAAAAAAAGAAAATTACTGTGATTTTATTATAATTTATCAAAATCATACTAATGATTAGATATCAGTCATGATGTTTAATTATATTAAAATGAATGCTTCAAAAATCAGTTCTTCTTTTCATAACATTATAATGTTTTTCAACTAGCATACTCTACCTAACTTGATCTAAAGGTTAACTTTTGTTTAAAAATGTAAAGTTAAAAGACATGTATAGTAAATGATAAAATGTCATATAAGTAAATGATAACCTGTAGTCTCATATTATTCGTCAGACCGACTAAGCTTATAAATTTTGATCAACTTTTTTGGACTCTTTTCTTTTTCAATAAATTGCTTTATATAATTTCTGTTTGAGTACTATAGAAAAACTGAAAAATACCGAAGCTCTTAGACATTTTCTAATTCCTGATAAGTGAAAAACCTTATGAAAATTGGACAGTTATGACCTCCACGACAAATAAACTTTTCAAAACTAATTTTTATAGAGCAAAACTGAATAATGTGTGTCAATTTTTACATTTATATAATGATATATAATTGTAAAAATTGACTCACATGATATACACATCAAAAACCTTTATATACATTTATACAATCATGTATAAATATTTTTGTCCTCTCTTAACATAATATCCTACTTAAAGGATCCAACTGATTGAGATTCGTTTATTGATAGGTAAACAAAACAATTGTAAGTAAAGGAAGAATCTTAAGTACTTGTGTAACTAGTAAAGCAAATAAACAACTCCTAAGAAACACCATTCTGATTTTGTTCGTTAGAAATATACAATCTCAAACATTTTCTTTAACTTTCAAGCTAAAAATAGATTATTTATTAACACCATGTTATTCGAAGACACTTTTCTTCAAGTACTTAAGAACATAAATATATTTCTTCGCAGCTGAGAAATTGACATTACTGTAAATAAATAAATAATTATAAAAACATATTTATAAGAGTTGTGTAAAAACCAATCAGTAGGGGAAAAATCCCGAAAAAATGCATTTCCAAGAAAACTTTCCTTAAAAATGACTCAGCATGAGGACATAGAAGGATAGGTGAAAAGTTAATTAATTACTTAAGATGAGAGCTTCTAATATTAAAAGAATAATGATAAACATAAACTCGTATGTACTAATGTTTCTCAATCGGAAATGTACAGCAAAATTTTTTACATTACCGAAGATGAAAAAGAAGAAAAAAAGTTCTTCACATTTTTTTCCGTTATAATTTAGTTCGTCTCATTTAAAAATAATAATATTGAACCAAATATAAATTAGGTTATAACGATCTATCACATCATTTATTTAATTAATTACTATAACTTATTTTAACACTCTACGATCTTCGGAAAGTAATGAATTGAATATCGAATTTAAAGGAAAATTTGTTGTTATTCGCCTGAAATTTTTAACCCCCCCTACACTTATTTATTTATTACGCGCAAAAATTCTTTTACTCGATATGCTATTTTTTATCTTAACATCATCTTTTCTCTTTGAATTAGAGATGAAGAACAGGAAAATTCAAAAATAGGCTATTGCAATTCATGTAAATTAAGACAGATATTGCATGTCATCAAAAATCACATTTTGTTTTCGAAAATATCATTTAGGAATAAGACTCAGCACATGTATTCTTATAATAGATATTCTCAATTACAGTTATTTAGTGTCTTTTCAACAAATTAAAATACAAAATAATAACCTGTCTTGACTATTATAACATATGTTTAAATTTTGATGCAAAGATATTCCTCTTATACTAGGATTTATTGTTTACCTGGAATCAAACAATGCCATTTTTCAATTTTAAACATTATTATAAATAGCAAAATTATGCAGTTATTTATGTTATATTTTTGTACAAAAATAATGCAATGTATTCTTCTAAGAAACTAATCATTGAAACACTAGTTAACTAACCATTGAAGCACTAGTAATATTATTAATTGACATTTTTTTTATCATTTCCTTTTTACGTACCTCGACAATAATACAATACTATTTTATTTATTTCTGTTTAAATTAAACTGTAGTAATTTTATTAATTGTGACATATATTTTTTGATAATTTCTTTTTCACGTATCTCGACAATAAACTAAAAATAGTCAGTTCTATTTATATTTTTCAAAAATCAGACATGCTCACCCCAAATTCTATACAAATTCATATCAAGCGCAACCTTAATAGAGAAAGGTTATTATACAACCTTAATACAGGATTATACACGAAATTTAAAACTAGTAGTCTAATCTTCGGATAAATTTATTTTCGATGTCACTAGGAATGATCTGCAGTTTTTTGGTTCAGTTTGCTAGCAATCCTATACGGAAGTTATTTATATAATTATGGACATTTTTTGAAATGGTTTTTGTAGAAAAAAATCTCTTGAGATAAAAATTATAGTTGTTGGTAAATTTTGGCTAATATTGTTCTTTAACAAATGAATGAAAATTACAAATGTGTATCTAAAGACGAAGCCTTAATGGCAAAAAAAAACATGGTACAATTTATCAAATAAAAATAAAAACATGGAAAATGGTTCAAGATAAAAAAAAAATCAATTTCGAGTATATATTCAAACGTTTATAATCAAAAGAAAGTACAGTTAGAGCTTCTGGAGCACTCATTGCCATAGCTAAGCTTCGAGCAATAGCATTTTTACGTTCTTCGGGACTCAGATGCGCCATTTTGCGACATTTATCGGCTGTTATAAACCTGCAAAGAAATAATAACAAAAAAAATATTAGATTTCAGTAAAGTTCTAAAGCACGATGAAATGTTAATAATATAAAGACAAGCGCTGGGTTTGTTACAAAATTTAAATTTTAAAACCAAACGATACATAAAAACCACTTGATGTAGAATCAATTTTTTAATTAAATAATGCTTTGTATAGTTGTTCATAGTAAAAACTTTTTAACTTTAAAAATTTTCGAATATTTTTCTGTATAAATAAAACCGTAGTAATATTATTAAGATATTTTTTGATCATTTCCTTTTTACATACCGCTTTTCTGGAGTTATGTATTACATTTAATAACCATATTTAGTTTACTGCATATAAAACAATAACATTTCCTTTTTTGTTGCTTTTTATGATATTATGACTTAATTTACTTTCTTATAAACTTTTTTAAATTAAAAATCTTTTTCGTGAGAAATCTAAAATATTAAAATTAATTCGCTTTTTTTGTATTGTTCTTTTAGCTTTTATTTCAAAGTGTTTTACTAGTTGCGTAAAATGATTACAAACCCGACGATTGCAGGTTTGCTTCCATCCGGTTTTGTGTCATCTACTGAGTAAGAAACAGGATGATTTTCCCCACCTATTATTGTAGATACTCCACAGAATCCTGAAAAATCAGTTTAGAAAAAGATTCGTTTTTAATATTAAACCTTCTATCCCATAATTTTTTAGAAAAAGGTACATTTTGATAGATTAATAGTGCATTGATATTTTACTTAGAAGCATAACGAGAGCTACTGGCGATGAACCTCGTAACTCATAAACACGGTCAAGTGACAAGGACGACACCTGAATTGGTATTTCACTCTTCCTCAACATCAAAAAGCGAGAACTTTGTCCCGGCAGAGTTGGTTTTACAAACTCCACAAATGAAATTGAGGTCTTTAATTACACTAAATTGTTCAAAAAAAGCTGATGCTCTACAAAAATTATGCATTATTCACTAAAAAATTATGCATCTTCATTTTTTCTCAGAGAGGAACATTAACATATTATCGATTCACTTCTTTATTTTTGTTCTGAATCTGCTAGTAAATCATACTAAAATTTGCTGAGATTGCTTCCCGGTCATTTTCTTCAGTTAAGTTTTTGAGCCATAAATTTTGTGCATTTCCCCCCTTATTTCCATTCTTTAGCTGCAGAAGTTGACATCTTTATCTAGAAAATCTTCCACGTCTCGTGATACCCATAAAATATTATGGAACATTTAGTAAAACACAAAACTTTTAACTATTATTCTTTATATGGTTAATAAATTTGGTAGAAGAAAACCAAATCTGGAGATCATTAATTTAATGCTGTTATTGTTTAATTTGAGAAGATGCGAACTATTTACTTTTTACTTTAAAAAAAGATTTTGGGAACCCAAAAACATGAAAATGTTTTCTTTTCAATATACGTTTTTCAGATGAAAAATGTAACACGCTAGTGAAAAGAGAGCCAGAAATGACCTTTTTTCCTCCAAAATGATGTGCTGTAGTAAAGAATAACTTTAGTAACTGAACCCATTGGCATTCTTTGAATAAGTTGATTTCGCATAGGAGGAAGCTTTGGAGAAAAATGTATCTTCATTTGCACTATGGGAGGACAAGCAAGGATAACACAGTTCGCCTAAAATTGAAATAATATAATATTTTGTATATTTCATCATGTCGTATATAATAGTTTGAATTATTTCATAAATTTTTCTTATATTATTTCATGTGTGTTTGAAAAATTCTTTAAACTGGCCGAATCAATCAGTGCATTCCGTACGAAATATTACAAGAACTATCGATTCCTTAAGATAATTAATAGTAACAAAATACTATAGTATAATACTGCTTTAGTCGCATTTCATATTGATTTAAAATAAATGTATAATACGTCCGTAATTTATAAGATATGATAAGATGTTTTTAAAAGTATATTTTAGGAAATATTGGTGACTTACGAAAACAAGATTCACCCAAATATATTTCGTTGCATCAACGTATACGCAGATAAAAAAAATTATCTGATAAAAATGACTAATAATTTTTCAAATTATATGTTATTAATGTTAGTGTAAATTATTTATTGCATAGAAAAAAATATATAAAATGTTTAATTGAATTATGCCATTCTCTTTTAGTAACTACTAAATCCTGTCCTAAAAAAGGGGAACAACTTTCTATTTTGTCAATTTAATTTAGGTCTTTATGCAAATATAAATTTTTCTTTAAGAATATCTATTAAACAACCAAAATAGAAAGAAACCGGCGAAATTTAAACATTATTAACTGGATCCCCCCTCCCCCAATTTTGGTTGAACTCCTCGATCGTACAAGAATGCTAAAAATTATAATAGTGCAACAGATTCTATACTTCGCTCAATTTAATTTTACGAAACTTTTCACGAATGTTTCTCAACTCTAATTTTGGAAAATATTTACTGTCCATTTGGCTTTATACATTCTATATAGTACAAAAATTTATTTTCTTGTACCAAATAGTTTTTATACCATTAATATACGACAAAATGTTAAAAAAACATTGAAATGCGATAAAACGGCTTTTATAAAGTGAAGGATTTCAAAATATATACTTATTTTAAGTGTAATTGTAATATAACTTAGTATGCTAAAATAAATTAAAAATTGCGTTGTAATTATTTACTTTAAATTCTTTCCCACTGATAGTTTTCACAATAATGAAATCCTTTGATTCTTGATTAATGGCGACAACAGGACTGTTTTGTACCACGATGTTTTCTACAATAGGAAATAAAACCTATTATTTAAAACGCATTGATAGGTACTATGAAGTATAATCTGGACCATCTACTACCTTAAAAGAGAAATGAAAACTTCGTTTAAAAAACATAAAAACTAAAAATATGGGCTTATAGGCATGAAAACTTACTTCCTAACTTTTCAGCAATTTTCTCACAAATTTGTTGAGACCCACCATGAAATTTTCTTTCCTAGGTATGTTGTGATGGAAATGTTGTTACATTTAGCGTTTAAAAATACATACAGAAGATTAAAAATTTGTGATAATTAGAAAATTGAAATGTTAATTATGGAAATCTTCACATAATCAAGAAAAAAATATCAAGAACCATCTAATGATTGTTTAGAATCTAACATATAAGTATTTATCCTTGATATTAAACTACTCACATTTAGAGGCATTGATAAACACAATTTTTGCCTTATTTAAAATTTAACGAATCAAAGAAAAAATAAGTGTGATTTAGAAGGATTGCTCAAATATCAACAGAAAGTTCTCCTAGGAAATAATTATTAGGAAATGTTTCTAAAAAATAACTAAATCCTTCTTAAAACTTAAATGTGTTGAATATATGCAACAGATATCAAGCATCATATTTACAAATATTTGCGAAAAAATAAACTAGTCAGACTTCTACTTCTGGCGATTTTCTATTAAAAGTTTAATTTAATTTGGAAGCTCTTAAATGTGATAAATGGTAATGGTAATTTTTTTAAAAGTTAAAATTTTTTTAACTATCCATCTTTTTACTTATTACTTCATTTCTAATTATAGAAATTTAACTGAAGCATATATTAATAACCAGAAGAATAAAAATCAACCATGCGGGAAATTTAAAGAAATAACCAGTTTTGCTGCTGTTGATTCTTTTCATTAATTTTGGTGAGTTTTTTATTACTCCGCCTAGGTTTAAAATTGATTGTCTCTGTAATCTAAACAATATTTTGATGAGTTTTTCATAATTAAATAAATTTTCTAGGATAGCTTACCTTCTATGAGAAAATGAATGAAGGTACTTAAAGTGTTAATAAATGTTTTACAAATCTGAATTTCGCCTATATTTTTGCAAAAATTATGATCTGAGCAATAACATTTTGTAAAATAATCGTACCTGAGCACCATTTTCTTCAGACATTACTTTTTTAGTTCCTCCGCATTGCTTAACGTACCATAGATAGCTGAGCAATGACACTTCGTAGGGTTCGGATGTGATTGTGTCAGCTATAATTTCATTAAAATACTCTCGAGCTTCTCTGAAATACAAATAAGTCTATTTTTAAAATTTTTCAAAAATCAGTTAAAAGTTTAAATTAAACAGATATAAAAAAATTGAATTTTTTCTAGATACATAATTTTACTACGTATTGTATTATTCATATATGCTGATCTTAATGCGCAAAAAATATTTTGATGAAGTAAAAAATATGTCACCGACACTGACATAATATTTTTTTGAAATTTGTCAAGTCTGTTTCTCTTTACACAGAATATTACTTTTATTTAGTATTAATGAAGAAAAATAACCAGTCCAGAATGTATCATCTTAACAGGTAAGAAATGGTTGATTGGTTTGTTCGGTTTGAAATTTACTTTACTTGGGGGTTATTCTGTTTAATATTTTTACATCTCATTTACTTAGACAAAGAAGATATCTCGCCTTCTAGACTACAGAAACTAAGAAGAAATAACCATAATTACCCATAAAACAAAGAATTACCATGTTCAATTAATAACATGTCCGTTGGTAAACTGGATTAATCATTTAATAAAAACCAAAAAGGAAGACGGGACAAATCGATGTCATACAAGTCACTTTTTTAACAGAAGGACCAATTAAAAGGAAGTCTATTGTATTTTGCTTAATATTTGATGCATATTAACTATTTTGGAGAACAATGCAATAATTATGCACAGTTTTAAAAAATTTAAATACCATATTTATAAACGCTATATGAAATAGTATTATTCATTATATATTAATATTTCATTTCAGTATAATTGTAACTATTTTAAATTTTAAGGAGGGTCGGGAAGTCCATCGTAAATGTTAAGTATTTCAATTTTTTAAAAAGCATTTATATTATACAAAATTAGTTTGTATTGAAAGTAAATGTGTAATGTTTTTTATAACATTTCACAAATTGTGATTATCACTTCTTAAATTGTGCATAATTTTGTCTTGTCGTAGTGATCGTAATGCTTAGAAAATTTAGCATCCTTAAAATTTGAGACACAATACAAATTTTATTGATTAAAATTCTATTTTTCATTTTCAATCAGTTCATGATGGGCATAGTGAACATATTGCTTAAAAGTAATAAGAAACTAAATAAATAGTATACGTAAAAATACCAATGCAAATTAAAATAGCAAAAGTGCTATTATTCACAAAATAGTTGTGACGTTGGGTTTTATTCGTGATTTTCTTTTCACTAACCTAGGGTACTTCTATTGAGATTGATTGCATTACAATACAATTTCTTCCCACCCAAAATGAAACGTAATTATGTTAATTGGATGCAGATCGAAATAAAGTGAAGTGATTCAGATATGACATATAAGGGGACATTGAGAAGAGATATAAAGGGTAGCAAATGCTAATATCCGGAGTGATTGAAAGCTGATGACTAGAGAATTAAACCACGATAAGGACTGCACATGATCATTTGCAAGGAGAATAGAGCAGAGGCTTCGAAAAGAGAACTCAATTTATATTATAATTAGAACTGTTAACTGAGATTGAAAACTGGAGAGAGCTTTTAGGATACCAGACATTGATAATAATTAATTTCGCTTGTTTAGTCTCGAGTTTTCTGAAATTGTTTTCCTGTCCCTTAAACTTTAGTATATTAAGCTGAGTAATGAAATTGAATAATGGCTCAAGAGCCAAATATTAACCGCCAGTCGTGACACACTTACAAATAATAAAGCTACTATACAAAAGTGATTGCTAAAGTAGAATAAGTAACTGAAATAAAATATTCATGAGTAGATTATGTGAATATTTTTATTATTGTATGTAAAAAACACCAAACTAAAAGATATTAAGTAGAGTGGAAAAAATGTGGTATGAAAATAGAGATACTTAAAAACAAATTACTTTGTCCAACAATGTTTTTGCAAAAAGTCTCGAAGCGTCAAGACATCCCATTCATCTGCATGAAGGGCATCCCAAGGAGCGTTTGAAGGTATCTACTTAAAGAAAAATGCGTTTTATTCCAAAATTAATGTTGCGTCATATTTTTTTCAAACTTATTTTAAACAAAACTTAGTGAAATACTCAACCAAATCTTATCAGTAAAAAACGATGATATAACCGTTATTAAAAACGTTACATATACATAATTTGAAATTATTTAATTAGGAATAAGTAATTTGTAAATTTATGCAGCAAAAAATTTAACTAATGGGTTTTTACAGAATGTGGAATTTTTTTAATAAAATTCATGTTTTTTTAGCTGCTAAATATACAATAAATAGTTATTTCAATATTTTCCTTTCTAGCAGTTATTATAATAGTTTTTGTTTCCCAATTCGTATCTGAACTGATCTGTAGGAATTTTTCATTTTATTTTAAAAAGTCGGGCTCGTATTTTGCATTTCCAATTATTTTACGGATTTTAAATGAATTTTGATATTGAATTCTGATCATTCTTTATGATTAAAAGTTGAACAATAGAAAAAATTTAACACATAGTTACAGTTTTTCTTTCTTTTTTTTTAAATTTAAGAAAATTCAGTGAAAGAATGAAATTATATTCACATCTATCATTTTTACAAATTCTTGGAAACATATTTTTTATGTTAGTTTATGAATGGATTTAATAAGTTAAGTTTGATAGGGAAAGTACTCCTCATTCATAAATTATGCAAAAAGTAGCACAGATTAATAAAAATTACCATTCAACTTTTTAATAATATGTTGATGATTTAGTCTGATTTTTCGCTATCATATATCATGAAAAAATAATAGATTAATACCGACTGTCATGTAACTTTTGCTTTATATTTTGATATTGTTTATAAAGGTTTCTGTTGTAGTAAACATCAAAGCTCAATGAATAAACACAGAAATGTTATTGCATTAAATAAAGTGTTTGAAAGTACAGAAGTGTTTTAGCATATAAATGCAATATATAATATGGACAATGAATGCCTTTTTCTTTAAACTGAGAAGTACTTTTTTTAGCTGTGCTATTCAGAAAAAAGTATGAATAACGGATTAACTTTAAACGAGGTCTTTTAAAACACGAAATTCTAATTCTAAAATAGTTTTAAGTACTGGAGGTAATTATGCTATATAATGAAGAAATATAATGAGATTTAGAAACAATAATGATTAAAACTTTGCTTGTTGAAGAAAAAAAATGACACAAAAGTTGTCTCATAAATTTCACTTAGTCTAGGAGAAATATGCTGTAATCAGAATGTGGTTAATTTTCAGAAAAATACATATTGATTTAAATTGATATTAGATGTTGCACAGGTATGTTTAAATATAACCTTTTTTTTATAGAAAATGGATCCTTAAACATTATCCCTCCATAAAACTTTCGTACAACAATATGAGTAATATATGTTAAAGAATATATATGTGATGTTTTTGCTTTGGCATTTGTATGTAGGAAAATATTTCGCACATAAAGTTCAAATGTACTGCTCAAAATAGGTATGATTTTATTATTTTTTTTATAAGTTTTCTTTTACAATCACACAGCACATTTTGACATCAGTACTTTGACTATCAATACTTCAGAACACAATTTAGAATAGTTAACACATTTTTGCAGTTCAAAAATTATGTTGTTTACGGGAAGAATATCTTATGAAAATTATTCGGATCTAAGATTCAGTTTTAAATTCAATTTGATTCGAATCAAAGATTCAGATTAAAATTCGGATTGATTCAGATCAAGATTCAAATTTAAGTAAATTATTTGATCTGTTGACACCTGCATATGATTAAGTGTCTGCTACGTGATAATTAACTGCCACAGCACTACCTATATTGTTGAAACTTGTGTCCATTCCTAGTGTTACCATTGGGAAGAGTGGTTTGTCCCCGACGTATTTCTGAGTATAATAGCAAATATTAACCCAAGTGTAAAGGCATCATGAGCAGGTGTCTGATGAGTTTATTAAAGTTATTTTTACAATCCACTTAGTATCTTTGTGTGAAAGCGAAAACTTAAGTGTCTAAACCGATAGAATTTAATTTAGTGATGAGAACCATTGTTACGATTCTCATCACTACATTAAATTCCTAATTAGTGTCTAACAATAGTTCCAACAGTCGAACTGCTAGATTCATGCTAAACCACTGCTCCAGAGCACCGTCGTGAAGTGTCTGAAAAGGTACGGATTTCTGTGCAGGTAGCCTTTTCAAGCAGAATTTTTCTTTCAATCTCAATGTTATTGATGCTTTCTGACATAACCAAAAAGTTATGCCTTCTTGATACATTGCAATTGGAAGTGAGTCAGTACAATCAGTTTTTAAGAGACAAAGTTTCTTCATGAATACTTTGGTTCTAGCTATTATATGACCAAATTGTCTTAAATGTTCAAAATACTTTTGACGTATTAGTAGATAATACTCTCCTTTTTGTGCATGAAGTACCAAGTTCCACTTTGACTTGAAAAGAAAAACAGTTTTTCCTTGGTTTCCAGAACACTTTGAATGTTTGGGTTTCAGTCGGATTTGAGAAATTATGATTTTCATCAACACTTGGGGAAAGTTCTGGATGGTTTGTTCACCATTTATGAAACTGCATTCCAGCTTTTTGCACGACAGTTAAAGTTGCTGCTGCAACTCTTTAGCTTCTTTTAAAGTTTTAGTTCCACATAGCACACAAACACACATTGTCCATGTAAAAGTTGTCATGCAACACAGGTGATGCAAACGGGAAATTACTTTATTCATCAATAGACAATAGTTTCAAAGTCCTCATTGCCAGATAGGGAGCACTCACAGATCCATTAGTAACTGTTGTTAACTCAAAGGTTTATGGTTATTCATTAGGTATATCACTCTATAAAATTCTTTGAAGTTTGTGTTGACATGGATCTATGAGTATCATTTGATACATCATTTTCACATCGGCTGTCAAATTACGAGGTCTGTCACCAATAGCCCTCGTGTTGCTTCTAGCGCGACATTATTAAAGCCAACCAACCTACCAATTCGGCTGTCAAAGCAATGCATAGTCTCTGAATCCTATCATTATCGGAAATAACTCACCTTGGATGACTCTATCATCGTATCGTAAGGAGTTCAGCGAAATACCATTAATGGTCAATGTAGAACAGTTAAATACACGAAAAATTTTGAACTTGTTTTCTAGGGTCTTAAAATTCCATGATATGTGGCATAGTGCACTACATTGGGTTAGCTTTCTTCTACCCCTTATCTCATAAGGCCAAGTCTTAAGTAATCATTCACGAAGCTTTTGTGTAACGTTAAGTATTCAGAGTCTCTGAATAAATGATTTCATAGCAATTTGAGCCTCCTGAGAGCAATGCCCTTTGAATTTCCTAAACACGAAGAATCCTTCTTAAGGGGCATTGTAATGATATTCCTCCCTTCAACATTTCTCCTATGTGTATGAACAAAGTGTTCCTCACCAATGGCGTGTTCATCACTGTTATATATTTCTGATTCAACAGTTTCTACCTTCCAAAATTTCTTCAACTTTATATTTAAATCATTTTCTCGAATGAACCTTAGTTTCACTAACTTGATCTACACTACTGCAAGCCACATTACCAAACATTGTATTTTGTAAGATCAAATGGGAAGTTTGCGCATATCTGTCAAGTCCTCAATAGCTTATAAGAAAAAAATTTGCTCCTAATAAAATACATTCTTTTCCTTGAACAATAAATTATAATCAGCTAACGATTCAGAATTGAATTTGAGATTTCAAAAATTAATGTCAAGTGTTGTTAAGGAGAAAATATCAATAATTTTTTGAACTATTTACATATTTAATTCTTTTTGAAAACTTTTAATTTTATTTGCTATAATAATTGCTAAAGCATCGATTAACTGTCAATGATGAATCATTTAAGCACGAGATCAAAGTATTTATTTTTTCTTTTTTATGTTGCAAAAGATTAGCGCAGTCAGAACTTATTAAGCATGTTTGATTTCCAACACCTAACAGACACACACCTAGCTTCTTTCCAGTCACCCTTTTTATTTTTAACCAAAACTGCATTAGTACTCAATAAAACATTTTTTGTTTTGATCTTTGCGAAAGTACTCGCTACAATATTTTGATTAAGTTTGTCTAGAAAGTAATAAAAGAGGAATAAAAATAATCAACAAAATGAACTCAATTTGAATTAAATATCTTTTTCAAACATTTTACACCCTAATGTAGAAAAAACATAATATTCGAAAAGCAGCTAAATTTTAGTTTAAAATGGACCTTTTAGATCATCACAAACGGGCTTAGCTTAAACCAAGTAAGAGTATGTTGTAATAGAATTGAGGTCAGCCCATTTGTGGTGAATTAGCTTAGCATTTCACGAATATGACGATTGCGATTTAAGCTAAAGGACCGAAAAGAGAATTATATTATATTAAACATTTTCAAAGAAATTTTTATAAAATTCAGTAGCTTTAATTCCAGTAAGACAAAATTTTACCTCTTCTCCCATTCTGTCAATGAGTCGCCATATATTATTGATATCCATAGTAACAAAGGGGTTTCTGTGATTAGGAGGATCAGTTGATTGGTAACATGTTCTCCATCCCTATAATAAGGATTATGGAGAAAATTAAGATCAAAATGCTGGTATATAAAAAGAAACTTGTCATAAGAAAATTTTAAACATCATTATATAGCTAAGTCAAGAAATACGATAGTGTATACTTGCAATTTCTCTACTACACACAATGTGTTTAATTAGCTATCCTAAGGCTCAACAGTGTAAAAATAATTATTTTTATAGGGTGAAAAACAGAATTGGAAAGTCTCATTCGTTATAATAATTATTTTTTTAAATATTTATCTCTCACAACATACATTTTAATATATTAAAAAATAACTTTTCAGGAAATAAAAGATAATTTAGTTGAAAAAAAATTCGTTAAGTATTTTCCCTTCAGTTTTCAACTGTAAATGATCAGCATAATATCAGTTGGAAAGACATTTTTGAATTATTTTACACACGAAAAATATTCTGAAATATCTTTTTTTTTTAAAAAGTACATACGTAATTTATGTAAAAATAATGTGTGATGCATTGCTTAATGTAATTCAATCTTATTTGAATTTATTAGTAATTTGAGATATATTGAATGTTTTTAAATAACCATTAAGCCTACTAACAAAAGAATTTTTTAAAAGTGTTCCTTCAATATCCATCTTCATGAAGCGACTTATATCTTTCCTTCTACATGTTTAGTAATTTTTTTTATTTTACGACGATGAGAACCAACTTTTAAAAGACTTAAAACTTCAATTTTATAATTTTTACAAGAAATATTTTAATAACTTTCAACTTCAGCTAAATATTTGACTTCATAAGTAACAGAAGGCGAATTACATTTTAATCAATCGAATTTGAATTATTGCCATAGAATAATATTTCTCTATATTAGATCTTAATTTAGCATACTTATCAATTCTCATAAATCAAAACTTCATGCGTTTAAGGTAAATGAAAGAAAAAATGTTCCGTAAAGGTACATCAAGAAACTCTTGAACAATAACAAACTATAATATATAATTCTAACTAAAAAATTTCGATTATTTTAATACAATTTCTGTTAGACGTTCTGAACGGGATCGATTTTGTATTGGTAAATAAAAATGGCATTAGTTTAGAAATCAAGAATCAATCAAACAAATAAGAGAAGAATGTTTTTATAACGGAATATTAATTTTATATAAAAAAGCTATTCGACTTTTAAAAAATTCTGAATTTTACAAAATATGCATTTTTTATAAATTTTATTACTGTCCTTTATTTAATCATTCTGAGTAAGGATTTTGAAGGAGGTTTTATATGGTGTATTCCGGATTACATTCGGTTACAAGTAAATATGGAACTGGATTGACAAGGCTCAGTTGAATTAGGTCGATTAATATCTTTCACATTTTTTTTACTTACATTTCTATAATAAATGCATTTTTGTTCCAAATTGATTTTATAATTAGTGATACCAAGCTCTTTCGTTAAACGAAACAAGTGATCCTGAGTTGGTCCAATGTATGATCCACCCAAATCTACGTAATTAACTTTCGGATCCTGTAAAATACAAAAACAAGCTTTATTAAAACTATTTACATAAATATATATTTAATTATTTAAAAAAATTACTAAAAACTTACCTGGTTTATCTATTATTAATCTGATTTATAGAAGGAAGAAATGAAATTTAAGAAAAGGAATGTTGTAATTAAAAAGTAAATGCCTGAAATCTACAAAATGCTTAGCATTTTTTATTACGTTAAATATAGTAATAATGTGACAAAATATTAAATTACGAACTTCAACACTAATTCTCACGATTAATGATAAATATTATTTTTCATAAAAAGTAAAATTTAGTTTCAATTGTTTATTTTAAATTAAAGTTCTCTAATTTTAAGAAGTAGACAAATTATCCATGAAACAAAAATTATTGAAAGCAAATAGGTTAAGCTATGTACATCCCATTGTTAGTTTGAGAATTAAATAAAAGTGATAAAAGCTCAAAAGAAAATATTAATGATGTAATATCAATAAACGGAAAGTAAATTTCTTATTAAAATTATTATACATATTTTTTAAATACTGAAATGGTTTCATACATAATTCGTATTTAAAAACATTTTAGGATTACTTTCATGCATAAAATGGCCGCAATTTGTAATTAAACAAAAATATTTTTAAGTAATTTTCTATTTATAATTTTCATTAGATTTTGTACTCAGTTTTATTCTGTATAGTAGCATTTGCTTATTTATGTGAAATTAATCAATTTTATAAACATGCCGAGTTTCTGTGCTGTATATTTATGCATATATTATAAACATTCTTCACAGTTTTTTCGGTTTTATTTCTTAAATATGCTATCAGGCATATATTTTACATTGGTGCTTTATTATACTTAAATTATTATCAATAACTATGTAGCTTAAAAACGTCTTCTTAAAATATTCAGCTACAATATGTTGACTTATACATAAATATAGAGATTACATAAAATTAACACCAGACAATTATAAACATGCCTTCAAAAAATATATGAAATTTAATTCTATATTTTCACTTTGTTCTCTTATTTTAATTTCTTTAAATTCTGGTACAACATGTTCAAAAGTTGAGAAACAGAATGAAAAAAGTAAATTGACAAAAAAATAATTGTTCAAATATACTGAAATTACCGTAGATTTCGATATATAACAAATAACACTTGTATAAAGGAAAGATCCATAAGTACACACAATTTATAGATAGTTCCAGGCATTCTTTAGATATAGAATCATGTAAAAGAACTCTGTACATGAAACCAAGACCTGTCTTATGTCAAACATCTATGATATATATGAGTAGATATATTGCAGTTTAATGGCTTGTGCAGACAATATTGAAATCAGTTACTTTGATTTCAGACAAAGCAAAAATATGCTATCCTTTTTGTCTACATTTCATCCATTTCTACTATATCATCGATTTCTTATTATTTTTTCAACCGATTCCATTTCTTGAGGCATACTATGAACATGTTTGCATAGTCAATTAGTTTGTAGAACTGGAAATATTTGTTGGTATTGAATGGCCATTGAGGTCAACCTCTAGAGTCTTGTAAAGTATGGATGCAATATACTTCGAAGATGATTCGGCATCGTGAAGGACGCTATGCCGTCATGTATGATCTTATTTTTGGAATGAAATTGCTCGTTGTATATAGTGTGTGATATATGTTTACAATATATAATCGCTTTCTCGAGACCAAGATTGTCTAACTAATTTCCAGGCACGAGCCAATTTATAACAAATAAGTAATGTGGACCACACTATATGTAATTCCGATGAATTTTTTCCCTTCCTAGTTCACACCAGGAGTTCTATTCTTTGTGATTTGATGTGTACGAATTAATATTGTTCTAAGTGATATTTCATGTTATATATCTTCAGTAAACTAAGAATTATTACAAATTAAGTAGATTCAATAAACTAAAGAATTATTACATATTAAGTAGATTCAGTTATTTTCATCTCACATCAAAATATTTCATTTCTCTGTTTTTCTTGGAAATTATTAATGTTCGTTAATTTTTTTTGTTTAGTTTATATTTATCTGATTTCAATAAAGACATACTAAATGTAAGAGAATAAAATAGATGATTAAACATTAAAATGAAATAATAATTTTTCAAATGAAATTAATATTTTTTCATTATTTCCCAGACTTAGGGAGAGACAAAATAATTTAACAACTTAACATAGACGAAATAATTGAACAACTTAATAAGCGCAATGCAATTAAACCTATATTTTTCTTTTCTCCAAGAAATCTTAGAATATTTAATGTTATACACACCAAGAAAGGAACCGAAGACTAATGGCGTGGGGCAGGCATTATTATACTATCGGCAACTAAAATATTTGTTGTTATTAGTGGGGGATTAGGTACGGCGAATAAACGCTGATAATAGTTCATTGGAGAATGACGTGATTCCTTATCAATCATTATGTATACTAAGAAACTTTATGAACTAAATTATGATATATTTAATAAAAAGTTACTCACATGTTGCTACTTCAGTTGAGTCGCATGCTGTTCACGGACCATGAGTTCGTCTAACTTGATCTAGACCTTTACAATTAAACTTTATATCTCGCCCAAATTCCTGAACTTTTTCTGTTCTTCAATTACAACTCTATCTGAGATTTATTCAATTATTATTATGATCTTTTCCCAAACATTTCTTCAAATGTCTTTTAATTTACTACATGGCTTCTAAGAACATTAATGCAATCGAGTAAATATTTTCCCCACAATTACCCAGATTATAAGTAGTAAAAACTCGTCCTATTTATCAAATAATCTTATTTGTTAAGGGCTTGAAAATACTTGTGTTGCATCAAATATGATTAGGAATCAACAATGTTTGATGTACTTTGAGTACTTTAAATGATTAATTTGTATTAAAGCAGTAAGTGCCACAGTTATTAAAATACATTTGAGTTCAACTAACATTCTGTTGACATGAAAAACTCATCATGAAGTTCTTAATATATTTAGGTGACAAAAAAACTTTTTAATTTGAATAAACAAATAGATTTTTCACAAGATAATGTCAAAATGAAATATATATATATGTATATATATATATATATATATATATATATATATATATATATATATAT
>BMAW01054545.1:934728-960697 GCA_019974015.1 Nephila pilipes
ATATATATATATATATATATATATATATATATATATATATATATATAAACATTACTGGCCTTTAAAATTGTAACACCATGAAGGAAAGCAAATACAAAAAAAGTTATTTATTGTAAGTAAACAGTATGGCATGAAGAAAAAATGATTAAATTTGCAAATAGTTTGGAGGCCTGCATGGGTAAAAATTAATAGAAACAGATCCTCCACCTAGCAGCAAAAACGGCCCTAAACAGGTTAGGCATGGAGTCGAATTGGGCTTGGATGACAGAAACAAGCAACTCATTCCATGCTGCTTCAAGTCTATGCCCAACCGTATTAGTTGGAGAAGGGTGACAGGCCATACTCTCAGAAACCCATGACCAGATGTTTTCAACGGGTGAAAGATCTAGAGACCCTGCAGGCCAGGGTAACAGTCAAATACCTGGTGTATCGAGGAAGGTCAGAACACGACGTGCAACACGTGGTCATGCATTATTATGTTGAAAGATGGCGTTTGGTAAGCCTCGAAGATAGGGCATAATCACTGGACATAAGATGTCAGAAATGTACCATTCGGTGTTCGAATTACAGTCAATATTAACTAGAAATGTATGTTCCGTGTACCCAATGGCTGCACAAACAATCACACCAGATGCAGGATCCTTATGCCGATAATGAAGGCAAGCAGGCGAAGAGCAGTCTCTTCAGAGCCTCCAGACACGTATACGGCCTCAGAATACTGCACACAAAACCGAGATTGATCTTAAAGGACGACATTGTGTCATTCATGTATCAATCTATGTCGTGTCGTTCAGAGCACCAGAGTCACCGTCTTTCTCAATGCTGCATTGTCAAGAGAAGCAGAAGTAATATTCGCCATTCTGACAGTCCACGCTGCTGCAAACGTCGTCGCATCTACGAGCGGATACTAGGAGTGAAGCAAACATGTAAATTTCTTGACTAATGGTCCGTGATGTGATTATACGGTTTTGCTTTACGACCTCACAATATGTTTGTCCTATCGGTCGTTAGTTTTGGGAGGGTGTGGAGATACTGCATGCCATTCAGTATGACCCACAGCAACCCATTGATTCCATATTCGCATGACAGTGGTTGGATTTCGACCGGTGTGATGGACAATATCACGGAACGATAATCCACACTCTCGATAGGCAACGACCCTGCCTCTATCGAATTCCGATTTTGGCTGGTAAGCTTTTTTTCTCTTATTCGAGGCATAACACGATATTCTGAAGAAACTTCAAAGTGCTTTCCGAATAAGAATTCCACAACACAATTTTTCTTTTATACAATGCTTCAGATGTTGTTTTTCCCTTCCGCGTCCTAATCTTCCGCTTTTGTCTAAATGCGCTGAAATACTAATCATTTGCATATCCCAACCTCATTTGCCAATCATTTGCATATCCCAATGTGATTTTGACGTTCGTCAGATCATTCCTTCTTGGTGTTGCAATTTTAATGGCCAGCAGTGTATATTTACATTGCTTTTAAAAAGAGTAATTACCCGTTTGGTAAGCGTGCGTCCACCTACTCGATCAAGGGCTTCCAAAACAATAACACTTACTCCGGCTTCTTTCAACCACTTGGTAGCACAAAGGCCTGAAAACGGAAGAAAGATACTCATAAACTCACTAATTGTCCGATAAAATTTATAAAAAGTTCTAAAGAGAACTACAAGATGAAATTGCATTCTTTTTTTATCAGATTCTCAAATACAGGACGCGATCGAAAGTCTACTGTCATTTAATGTTTTGAGTTTTCACATTACCCCAATTCAAATACCCTTATTTTTGTATATGGTAGTTCCTACATAAGATATCAAGACCTCTAGAGATAGATTGGATATATGGTTAAATAATTCAAGATACTTAGGCATTGATATGAAAAGTATTTCTTGTTATCCTTCCGAATTAAAAAGTATATCTATTTGAAAAACAAATTTTTGAAATTTATTTAGTTATCTTTTTGAATTTGAAATTTTCAAGATAGCAACAGTTAAAAGCCTTGTTATCTTGTCTAACAATCCTTTCATGTTAAGTTTTAAATTTAATGCGTTAAGAACACATTTTGAAAATAATGCTTATCTAATCATAATAATTTACATAGAAATAAACTTAGAGAGAAATAAAGAAGTAGGCCACTTGATTTATGTCAGTAAAATTGTTAATGTGGAAAAAAGAAATTTGTTGAAAAAATTTGATGAGTATATAACAGAAAGAAAGAAAGGAAAAGGAAGTAAGAAAGATATTTGTTTTCGTATTTCACGTAACAGTCTATTCTAATCTTAAACAGATGTATACAGATGACACTATTTATCTCGAGACCATGTATGATTTAAGTTCATTTCGGAAGAGAAATACCGAGGTCGAGGGTTACTTAAATGTTTTTTCTAATTTTAAATTTACCTAAAATTAATTATAGCTCCTAATATAAAATTAGATATTACTTATATATGCAGGTACTTCCATTTATAAGAAACGCTTAAATATCAATAAAAACAACTTATTTATTTTTAAAAAGCGGAAGTTCTATTGGACTGTCTGTAAAATAAAAAAACTGTAAAATTAATAATAACGGACAAATTTTAAAGCATTTTACACAGTGTAAGACTAATATCATATGAAACTATAATTGAAGGTCTCGCTGTAGTTAATTCAAACTTCCTAACGTAACAAGCAAACTATTCCATCGCGCATTACGATTTCGAATTATGGAAAGCCCTTATCCATTTTCTCTTTAATATGTTTGTATAATATATCATCACATTTTGTTGATGGTTTGAGAAATATTTTGAGTACTTTTCGCATTTACTTATGACAGAACGTAAAATTTATATTTCTGCAAAAATTGTATGAAAATTAGTTACCACGTCCTATATTACTTTTAAAACCCAATCATTATTTTCAGTATCGCCATTGAAACTCAATTTACAAAAAAGTGCACTACAGTAATATTCATAATTTATCTGAAACAAATAAATTAGAGTTTAGAGATCTCGCAATTTACATATAAGCTAATTTATGGGTTAGAAATTTTTACATATAAACTAATTAATTTCTAGTTCTAGTGATTTTTGAGGAACACCGCTCATGGGTTATATATAAGACAACTTCGAGCAAATGCGAATCATATTTCCACAATTCTTAACTGCTGGTGATATATGGATTCAAAGTTAATTTTTACAGCCTAGTTTAATTATGGTTCCTTAAGATTCTTTAATTTTCGATCGTAAGTTTTGAGCTAGAATATTTCTTAAACTATTGGAGAGAATTTCATGAAATTTTGGATTGAAGAGTTTCTTGAAATGAGAAATCCAAATATTTAAATATTTTTACATATTACAATTTTCTTTTTTTCGTAACTGTATTTAATAATCAACATTGAAAAATATCTTTTGTTGACAAAAGAGAGAAAATCATGAGTAAAAAACTTTATTGTCACAATTGAGACAATCATAATTCAAAACCATTTAAGCAGCCATATAAACTGTAAAAAGCAAAATTTAAAATATAGAATAATTTCAATGAGTGAAATGAAACACGTGAAAAAATTGGCACCTTCTGCTATAGAATTAATATTGAAATAATTAATTTTGTTAACTTAGTTCCTAGTAAGTCATTAAAATTGAAGCCAGTTATATCCACCTGTGAAGAAAGTTGCGAAATTTATTAAAGGAGTATCCTTTTTTTATGACTGTTCATAATCTTAGAGATTTTCATACATCTCAGTATTCTAAAGGGAAATGTTGACACTAAGTTTATTCGAATAATAATAGCAACTTTTCGGTATAAAAATTAGTTATCTACGTATATATTTCCTACACGTGAAAAATGTGCATCTGAAACATTCTACTATAAAATAAAGCAATAAAAATTATCCCCAGTTTAGTTATTAGTATTAAATAATATGTAAAATGTTTCGACTAGATATGTAAAGAAAATAAATTGAAATGAAATATTACCGCTAATACCGGCTCCAACAACTATGACTTCAGAATTCATGGACAAGGGGTACCGTTTCAATCAGTGTGATATTAGAAAGTACGAATGTGAAGATGAATTTTATGTGAAAAAGAGACTGCTATTTATATGCATATCTTTCATAATTTATTTACTCCCTCCCACTACCGATGAGCCTATTTTACTCTGTTAGATTTGGCCAATCTGTATCGAGAAATCTGAGCATGCTCACTTTCATTCACGATAAGACAACTACATTTTATTACTTTAGCCCATATTATTAAACCACCATTATTTTTATTACTAATGTTGTTGATTATTCTAACTTTCGTTTCAATTCCAAAGTGAATGACAATAAAGATATTTATTGCTTATATTCATACAGTATTAAAGAAGAATTAAATAAAAATATATCGTTTATGTATTAAAATATATATTATTTTATTAAAATTATCTCTAATATTTATCTCAAGCTGATGTTCAAATTATATACATATAATAAAAATTAGAAATAAAACTTAAAAAAACTCTTTAATATTACAATGAAAACTTACATATAAAATTTTTAGATTATAGCAAAGAGTAAGAGAAAAATGAACAATTTTTTAATTGTAAAAACCCAGAAAAAAGAAAATTATTCCACTCAACAATTAAGAAAGAGAACAAATTCATCAAATAATATTTGACAAAAATAGCATGAAGATATTTTAAAACTATATATATATATATATATATATATATACACTGCTCGATATTAAAACTGCAACACCAGGATAGAATTATCTGTTGAACATCAAAATCATATGAAAGAAAAAAGTAGGGATATACAAATGATTAGTATTTCAGAGTATATAGATGATACAGAAAGGGAAATAACATCTGAAGCCATATATAGAAGAAAAGTTGTGCAGTGGATTTGTCATTCAGAAAGCGTTTGTAAGTTTGGAGTTTACTCGGAATATCGTTATTGAAACAATCGTATTAAGTAAAGATATCTAAGTAAAAGTAAAATACTAGACTGAACTATTTATAATCACGTATAAGGTACGAACGTAAAAAAACAAGCAATCTTCTTCGGACAAATTCTTTTTATTCCATTAACTAAACATGACAGACATCTACATTTTTATATACAGTTGCCACTCAGGATTAACATAAAGATTTAGGAAGTACATTGAGCGAATCCGAAAGATTATACATTTAACAAATCTTTAATATTATATGTTGAACGAATCCTAACATCCTCCCCACCCTGATCAATCTCTAGAGGGATGATCAGCTACACAGGACGAGTGATGTCTTTTCCACCTGTACGTAGAATGCACGATCTAATTTTTCCATCTCTGCCTTCAATCAGTTTTTTAATGCGAGACTTTTTCCATACGTGTCTTGGGTGGACATCTTCTTGCAACAAAACAATGTCTCCGAGTTGGAAGTTCACAGAGCTTTGATGGCCATTGACATGGTGAAAGGAGCGTAATTGTAAAAGATATTCATTGGAAAATCTTTTTCCAAAATTGTCTAGCATCTCCTGCTGTTTTTTATACAATTGTGTAAGTTTAGCGTCGTTATTTTCTGGATTTGTTGGTATAGTGGTCAATTTTCTGCCAGTCAAAAAGTGAGCTGGTGTCAGAGCTTCTATGTTATCATCACTTCTCTCTTCAAATACTAATGATCTGCTGTTAAGTGCGGCTTCTATACCAATCAGTACTGTAGATAGGCCTTCTATATCCAACAAAGCATGGCCAATAGCTTTCCAAAGACATCTATTTGCAGCATGGAAGGTGGTAGCATTATCTGTATAGATTGTACATGGGAGTCCTCTTCGACCAACAAATCGTTGTAAAGCCAAAAGAAATTTATCAGTGCTCAAGTCGGAAACAAGTTCTATGTGTAAAGCTCTAGTAGTAGCACATGTAAAAAGAGCAATGTATGCTGTGTCTGAGGGACTCTTGTTTCGCACATATAAAGGTCCAGCAAAGTCGATACCAGTGGTAGAAAATGGAACACTTGGTGTGACTCTTTCAGAAGGAAGGGGACCTTCGATTTGATTTCCACATTTCAATTTGGAGAGTTTGCAGGGTAGACATTGATGAAGTACTTTCTTTATAGCTTGGCGTCCTCGCAAAATCCAGAAATCTGAACGCAATTCAGAAAGAACGATTCTAGTTCCCAAGTGATGAAGACGAACACGAGTACTTTTTATCAGCAGTAGTACAAATGGGTGGTTTCCCTCAAGAAGCAAAGGATGTCGTACATCAGTTGATAAAGGAGCGAATTGCAATCTACCACCAAGTCTTATCTGATTGTTCTTTAGGAAGGGATTGAAGCGTGCAATCTTTGATGTTGTAGGTAAAGGACAGTTGTTTTTGAGAGCTTCCATTTCAACGTGAAAGCACTGTTGTTGTACGTTGAGGATCCAATAATCTTTAGCCTTCTGTAATTCTTCTGCTGTCAATTCAAATTGAAAACGTAGTTCATTTCTGCAATTGTGCAAAAAACGTAGGATCCAGGCTGTTACACGAAGAAATTTTGTGTAGGAACTGCAATGCGTAATGTCAATAACAGGATTAGTAGTTTCTACATAAAGTGACTGCGTTAAGGGCTTACGTGCTTCTTTGTCAGTTTTCAGTCGTTCATAAGATGACAAATCTTCTGTTGGCCAGAGAGAGGGTTCTTGTGTCAACCAATCCGGACCATACCACCAGTTCTTCAAATTTGATAGTTTTGAAGGTAAAATACCTCGACTTAGGTTATCTGCAGGGTTTTGTGTCCCAGGACAATAACGCCATTGGGCTGGACTAGTATATTAAAGTATTTCCGTTGTCCTATTACACACAAATGTTTTCCATTTATTGGGGTTGCTACGAATCCAACTTAATGTGATTTTGGAATCTGTCCATAATGTTGCAGCAGATGGTTGTATATCAACCTCCTTACAGAAATATTTTAGTAGTCGAGTTCCCATTAAAGCAGCTAAGAGTTCTAGGCGAGGAAGAGTAACTCTTTTGATAGGTGCTAGTCTGTTTCGACTGCAGACTATATGAATATTTGATTGAGAAGTAACTATGCAGAGGACTGAACCATATGCACGTTCAGATGCATCACAAAACACATGTACAGAATATGGAGTGTGAGAAGAAATTCCAATGTAGCGAGAAATTTTGATAGAGCAAATATCGTCAAGTTGCTTCACTGTGGCATACCACATGGTTGATAAGTTTGTTGGAAGTAATTCATCCCACTTGATACCAAGAATCCATGTATCTTGAAATAAGATTTTTCCTATGATTGTAAATGGTGAAAATAGTCCTAATGGATCATAGCAGCTAGCGATGCAACGTAGTAACCATCGTTTTGTAAGTGGTTTGTCTCCAGCAACACAGAAAGGTGTCTTGAAGGCATTATCCAAAGTATCATCATTTGTATCCCAGTCAATACCCAATACAGCTGTTGTAGATTTGTGAAATTCTTTATTCGTCTGTATTACATCTTTTAGTTTTAAAGAGTTTGTAGCCCACTTTTCCATTGACAGTTTCATTAGTGTCATTAAATATTTGATATCATGATATAACATTGTAATATGTGTTTCAGTTTCAGTACTAGCAAGAAAGTCATCCATGTACAGATGTTTATCTATCATTGATGCAGCAATTGGAAATTCTGATATATGTTTCATAACCAATTCTCGTGTTGAAGCGCACAATAAAAATGGACTGCAAGTAAGGCCAAATGGTAAACGAGAGAATCTGTAAACAGCTATTTCATCTGTAAAATAAGGTGTACCAAATGAATCAAATTCTAACTTGTACCACAGAAATCTAGTAAAATCTCTGTCCTTTTCGTGTAGGATCAACTGCAAGAAAGCTTGTTTGCCATCACACGTAACAGCAAATTCATGCTTTCGAAATCTGAGAAGACAACCAACAATTTCAGGCAGAAGATTCGGACCAGCTTCTAAAGTGTCGTTCATAGATGGCATTCCTGGATCATGAGATGAAGCATCAAATACAATTCGCCATTTAGTTTCAGTTTGTGTTATCTTTTTAACCGCATGATGAGGAAGGTAATGCATTTGCTTTTCGTTTGATTCTTCAGTGGAGCAAACTTCAACGTGTTTTTGTTCAATATAATTCAGCATACATTTATAATATTGTGTCTTCAAAACATTACTGGATGAAAGTCTTTTTTGAACAAAATGGAATCTGTTTTTAGCATTAACTATGTTTGGTGACAAAGGTGTGACAATAGATTTCCAAGTCAGAGATACAATTCTTCGATTATCTTCAGTTTTGTAATCTTTGTGAAATTTTGATAAAATTTCTTCATCTCTAGCATTCATTCTTCTTTTTTGTAAGTCTTGTATTCCTATGGAGTCTAATTCCCATAAACAACGTACTTGATCATTTAAACAATCATTGGAAACTTGCACAGAAAATTGATGAACAAATGTATTATCCGTGATTGTAGTATATGTTCTTGAACTACTAAGAATCCATCCTAACATTGAAGATACCATAACAAAAGAATCTGACAGCTTAATTGGGGATTCTGCTGTAACAATTTGCCAATAGTAATCACCACCAATAAGCAGTTCAATGGGCAATGAAGAATTATCAGGTGGATCAGCAAGTTTGAGTTTATTCTTATGAGCAAATTGACTTATTTCTAGTGTAGCAGCTGGATGTGTAGTGTACGAGTTGTTGCTTTCAAAAGCAGTGATCAAAATTGATTGCTTACTCCACAATCCTGAAAGTGTCAGCTGAACACATCGACGTTGTTCTTGTGTAAAAGAAGATTCAAAAGCTTGAACCCTAAGAGAACTTGAATTGATAACATTAGGTTTGAGTTTGTCAATGAGTTTTACATCCACAAAACTTGCTTGGCTGCCTCCATCTAAAATGCAACGTGTTAATTTAGTAATGCCTGTGGGGCCAGTAACATACAAGCAAGCAGTTTGTAAATGTGTAAAAATTGTTCTTGGTATGTTTATATGATTTACTTCACTATTAGTTATTAGCAGTTGAGTGTTACGAGGTGGACAAATGGAAACATGATGTTGCTTTTTGCATTTAATGCATCGTGCAGTGCTTTTACGAGGGCAGTTTGTAATTCTATGTCCACGGTACATAAAAAGCAACGATTAGAACTTTTAAGTTTTAGAACACGTGTTTTATAATATGTTACATTTTCACAATTCTGAGGCCAATGCCCTGATGTATTACAAAAAGCACAAAAGGGTGAAATTTTCTTATTTTTGTTTACTAATTTAGAATCTATATTAAAATTTTCTACTGAAGATTTTAAAATGTTATCAGGAAAAAAAGTACCTCTAATTTTCTGTGCTTCAACTGAACCTTCAACTTCTTCAGCTAAGAATTGCATCAATCTAGTAATATTTCCTTCAGCCAATTTCTCACGCTTGGCATATATAATCCAAAGACAACAGATTTCTGTAGGAAATGCTCGGATAATTTTTGGCGCTAAAATTCTTCCATATGCTTCAGTATTTTTGCCAAGAGTATTTAGAGCCTGTAACCTCCTGTTACATTCTATGTAAAGATCATTTACTTCCATAGGAGATGGGTCTTGAACTGGTTTCAAATTTTCCAAGTAATCTAAATGTGACTGAATTATTCTATCTTTATTACCGTATTTATCTTCTAACAATTTTTTTGTAGTTTCATAAGTATCACATATGACACTTATCCCATCTACTAGTCTTTTAGCTTCACCATCTAAGTAACCTCTTAAGAAAACATGTTTGTCAACAAGTGAAAGGCTAGCGTTAGAGTCAATGCAAGAATTAAATCTTTCCCAAAAACTTGGAAATTCTTCAATACCGCCAAAAAACGTATTAATTTTAATTGTTGGAAATTTTACTGACATATTTATACTTGATGGTGGTGAAAATTCTGAAGAAGAAACATTAATATTTGCACTCACCTTTCGCTTAGTATTAAAAATCGCCAACTTGGCGGTATCAAAATATTTTTCACAATCAACAGTATCCCGCTCGTAATCCTCTCGTTAATAAATCGTGAATAGTTTCATTCATAAGTTTCAAATCTTTTAAAGTATCCTTTAAAAGTTCAACATCGAAAGCTTTATCTATTCCGTCTGCGTCATTTAACTTGCTAGTTAAGCGAGTAACCTTGGAACGAAGAGTAGATCGTTTGCGTTGTAATTTGATTATGTTTTCGTCTGTCGCCATGTTTATCCTAGTTCGTACTTGCTTGCATAGTAGTAAGTTCGCTTTACCGGTTATATTTCGGCACCATATTGAAACAATCGTATTAAGTAAAGATATCTAAGTAAAAGTAAAATATTAGACTGAACTATTTATAATCACATATAAAATTCGAACGTAAAAAAATATACATTTAACAAATCTTTAAAAAAAATTTATTTCAGCAAATAGTTATAAAGTCAAGGTTACAAAGGTAGAATAGCCGAAACATAGTCAAGGATTACAAAATAAGTTAGATAATCTTCGGGAACCACAAGGTCCCAGGTGGAAATCTGTAAAGTTTTAAAAGGTCCACAGCACACAAAAATAAAACAATGTTGAACGAATCCTAACAATCGTGTTATGCCTCCAATAATAAGAAGAAATGTTTACCAGCAAGTATTGGAATTCGATAGAGGCAGGGTCGTTGCCTATCGAGAGTATGGATTATCGTTCTGTGATATTGGCCGTTGGACTGGTCTAAATCCAACCACTGTCATGCGAATATGGAATCAATGGGTTGCTGATGGTCAAACTGAACGGCATGCAGTATCTCCATGTCCTTCCATGACTAACGCCCGAAAGGACAGACATATTCTGAGGTCGTCCAGCAAAACCGTATAATCACATCATGGACCATTAGTCAAGAAATTTTCATGTTTACTTCATTCCTAGTATCCGCTCGTAGATGCTACGACGTTTGCAGCAGCGTGGACAGTCAGAATGGCGACTATTACTTTTTAATATTTTTAATTATAATTTAAATATATTAAAATATTTTAATATTTTTAATTGATAATTCTTATGATTTTCATGTTCATAATTGAATCATATTGCTTAGTAAATATGTATTTATTTAATAAGTATTATTAATTCTTATTATTTTCACTTCTTGCGATAATTGTGATACTAATTTTAAATATTAGATTATATGCAATTTATTTTGAACTTTTTGCACTTGGCTATAGAGGCCACAATTGTTTTATCATGCAATCATGGAAGATAATACTATTGCATTAGAGTCGGGTTCTTCAAAATACTTTATTGAGAAAAAATTTCAAGCAACAAGCAGTATACTCAAAGTTAAAAAGAATTGGATTCACAGTGTTACGACCTGATAAAGAATAAAACTTTACCAAAATTTATAAATTGAAGACTATGATTCTTTTGTTATAATGACTTTCAATAAATTTTATGAAATAAATTCTCCGAATTCATTTTAATTATCCTTTCTCTTTGTATGAATTATTCTCAGAAGATTACGATACTTTGTTTTTGAATTCTACGGAGATTATTTTCCAAACAAAAAATAATTTGGAAATTATCATTCAGTATTCAATCACTTTAGAATGCTTTCCCCCTTAATTTTCAAAACATTTTTAACGTGTTTTTCATTTTTTAACGTGCCATCTCTCAATATTCTGTGTGATTTCACTTACAAATACACTTACAGTTCAGCATGCGAATACCTCGATTATCAATGCTAACTCACAACGTACATCTGATAATTATTTACAGTAGAATGCTTTTCTTTTCGAAACACTTTGATTAATTTCCCATATATAATCACTTAATTTTTTTCAATTTTGTCCATCTACTTTCTTTTTATCTACAATTTTATATTCGAAAACAATTCTTCTTAGAATTTGAGTATTTATACAATTTAACATTCTCATACGCGTAATCCAACATTCCAGCATGCATTTTTCAGCATTTTAGCCCAATTTTTTCTATTTCACCTCAAAATATGCAATTCATCGTCAATTCCACCGCATACTTTGCAATCAACCATATTATCGCATTTCATTTTCATTACACTCTATCCCTGATATTTTAATTAAGGAAAAGTAGATTTTCATTTTTAGATAGAGATTCTTTCTGTAATATTAAAAACTTTTCAGCTGTATATTAATTAACATTAAGCCAACCAATAGTTAAGTTGCATTTCAATACTTGACCATTTCTTTTTCAATTTTTCATTTATTTTTCAGTGTCGACTTAATACTTTATTGTGTATAATATATGTCTCCAGAGTTTTCAGTTCCCTAACAATTAATATTGATTCAGAAAAATATCATTTTTTTCTGAAAAGGCAATTAATCATAAAATGGTCTTCACGCCTTATTATTTAATATTCCAAAACTAATTTTTCGATGTTTGATGCTTTTGTATTTCGGTGTTCAAACCAATATTCATTAATGCGAAAACCTTACCTTTTCAGTAACTAATGTTGATTTTTTATTAATAACTTGTCTATTATGCTCATGTAATTTGGAGTATTCGCAAATACAGATACAACTCAATTCTTTTTATTTCTCTTATACATTTTGGTACAATTATTTGTACATTCTTGAGCTCCTAAGAGTTTCACGGTATAATACTCGTATTTAGTCTTTAATCTATACCAACTGAAATTTCAAAGAGCAGTGAAAAGGAGCGATATATTCTTGGCATAGCATACGTAAGAATTTGATCAATTCGTTTTTTTTTTTTTTAAATAAAACCTAGGAGAATACATCCGTATTCTTTCATTTTTACTCATAAATGTCAACATATGGAGTAAATTTGACGCTCTTTTTTCAAAAAGAATAATTTAAAAGCATGTATTTGTGATGTTTTGCTGCGCAGTTTTGCTTGAAGTTATGACTGTGTGGTTTTGATTGTTTAATGAATCTTTGAAGTTTCATGATCATACAATTTGAACTAGGATTGTGGAAAAATCGATTTGTTTTTGATAATTAGTTCTTTTATTACGCAAGCTATATTTTTTTACACTAGAAGAATACCATATGTTTCGTTTGATAAAATGTTGATTTATATTACCGAAACTTTTGGTAGAAAAATATATTCAACTGGGAATTTGAAAATCTGGAAGAGTAAAATAGATCAGTAGCTAAAGAAACAAAAGCAAAATGTAAAAAAAGAAATTTTGACATATTTTTCGTGTTTCGTATACTATTTTTTTAAATTAAATGAAATTTCCTTGATACATTAGGAGATCTTTTTAAATCATTGATTGTTTATTGTTGTCACACTTACTGGAATCACAGGGTCTATTGGTAGCGGGCCTTGTTATTTTGAATCAATGTAAAGGGCATCTCTTGTCGAACTTATTACTCGTATTAAGGAAAAATGTCATTTCAGAATAAATATTTTTTCTAATGGATTCATTGTCCTTTTCATACAAATTATTATATATGTTCAAGATAATAATAGACAAACACGAAACTGTATAAAAACAATGATATAAAAACATAAATTTCATTTACCACATTATGAATTTTTAGGAGGGATATTCAGTTATTTTATGAAAAAGCTGATAAGTGCACATAACTCCTTATCATTTAAATATCTCAATATAACACATCAGATATATTTTATTAATTGAGTTATTAATTGATATATTCATATTTTTTATTCTTAACTGATAGGAAATAACTTCTCTCATTCATTATTTGCTCTATTAAAAGAAAACCAAGAGTTGGTATTTATTTTAAAACCTATAACTATTGAAATTATTGTTTTTAGTTAAAAATAGAAATGCATTCAGTCTTAAAACTATTATGAATGGGGTTTGTTTTCATTTGCTTAAGTAGTAGTTTTAAAACTGATTTGACAAAATATTTCAACTACACATGATTTTCAATTTAACCATATATATTAATTCTTATTATAATGTCAAAATAAATAATTTTATAGGAATTTCTTTTTATTTCATGGATTTGAGGTTTCATCATTAACTTTATAGAAATAAGATTTCGTAATGGAAAGGCTTAGGTTGAATCTTTCTTTCCTATCTGCTTTTTCTCATTTAAAGTTATGTAATATCATTGGCTAGGTCTTCGCGTAATGTCAAAGAATAGGACCCGAAATCGGAACACTTTTTCCACAAAAAGGCCTCGAACATTAATTTTCTATTCTAACTTTGATATCCTTTACAGAGAGAGAGAGAGAGAATAGCGTATTTAACACTACTCTTTTCTACCTGAAACAATCCTGTTTTTTCCCTTATATAAAATGTTTCCACGTTTTCCGTCTGATAACTGTACTGCTAAATGACCTTTAAATTATGCATATACACTCAAAAAATAGTGTATTTTTAGATGTTCCTAAATTTTAGGAATACTGCGTGGGAATGTGTTCTATGTTTAGATCAGGTTCGTTGACATTAGGTTAAGACAGCCTTAATAATGTTTATCATTCTATATTGTAAGCAAATACTTCCAATCTGTTCTAGTGAATATTGAGAAAAAAAATGTATATAATAAAAATATAATTTTACTTGATGTCTAACCTATTTTAGATATAAAAGTCAATTGAAAAGATAACTTGATTTTTCTTTAAGGGTTCACACCTTATGAGCAAACAAATGATAACAAGCTATGCAACAATTGCTAGGAATTACTGTACATGATGAAAGAAAGTTTTTATAGGTAATAGTTATGTATTATCCGCCCCACTTAAAATCAGATCACAAATTTTTTGGTTTCATTGGCATGCATTACAGAGTTCCAGATTTGTGTGATATGTTAATGTATTTGGTATTTTTATTGAAGCCTCTCTTGTCTCGGCATTTTAAAATTTAAAAAAGATATTTTGTTTTAAAATGATAAAATCCCTTCAAAATAAACTTTATGAGCTCTTAAAATGAAGATGAGATAACCAGTTAACTGCAGTCTCCCTGTAGGTAAATCATATCTAACTTTTTTTTATTGATGTTATACATTCATAACTATCTACATAAATGGGACAGTGCAATAATTTCGTTTGCCTTCTATTCAATACGGATAATTACTTAGAGTGAGAACTCTTATCAATTGAAGTATGAGATGCATTAATAAGTATAACAAAATGTTCACCCTAAAATGTTTTTATTTGAGTTCTTAGCAACATATTTTTGCTGTTATTAAAATCGTATTCTAAAATGAATTAACCCGAATTATTTCTAAAATGTCAATCTTTCTTGTCAGAACTGCGACCAGAACAGAAGTATAATTAAGCTTACATTGCTGATATAATCTTTACTTCTCGATATAACTATTTCATTTTCTATTAATTAAAATCCGGAATAAAAAATATAATACATTCAAAGTGTTTCAAAATATAATAATGTAAATATCATTTTAAGGTAGTTTTATTGCTAAGATGCAAAAAATTGCGGTGAAAGTATTGAAAACCTTATGATCTATTAAAAAATAGAGTCTTATAAATGATAGATATTAATTCCCAGAGAATTACGATTGATATAAAAATAGGTACACTCTTGAAGAAAAATATTTTTTTTTTACGAATTTAAGGAAATAAGTTAAGGTTTTCATTAATGAAATGAAAGAAAGTAATCCACACACATTTTTCATGCATTCAATAATATTCATTGCATAATATATTTTCCATTATTATTCATAACATCCTCTCAGCGTGATGCTAATTTGTAAAAAGCATTTTGGAAAAATACCTTGTTTGTTGGTGAAATACTCTCAAAGAACAAGTTTTCTTAACACAAATTACCCCAACACTCAGAATTACAAAAATGCCTACCCGACATTAAAAGCAGGTTCCAAAAACACCTTTTCACTTTTCCAAAGTGAAGGACACTTCCAGAAATAAGACTAAATAAGGAGCTAAACCTACTTGGGCTGCTTTACCTAAAATGTATCTGTCCTAGTTCACATCAAATCTTCATTTGAACACAATTCTACAACTTTGGCTACATGGCTTCATTCAACAAAATGTTCGCGCTAGTTACTAAAATCACTAAAATAAAATTCAAGTACTTCTGCAAAACATTACTTTATTTTACTGGTTGAAACTGCAATAAATATATTTTAACACAACGTCAGATAAAATCTAAGATCAAAATACTGAACCAAACCAGCGAAAGGGGCATACTCTTTTATACATGCTAGAACATAATTTAATTAGCCAGACAGCTAATACCATCTGTCAACTTTAATACAAAATGTTCACTTGAAAAAGTTCATTAAACCATTTGGCCGTTGATCAATGGCGCAAAAGCCAAATCCGTTCGTGTTGTGCTTTTCTGGACGATCCTAGTGTTAGTGGATCCATTTCATAACACTTGTCTTAGGAGGCGAAGAACCAAAAGCACTGCTTGTTTTTCAATTTTGAGTTCTTCCTACAAAAATTTTTTTTCCTGAGAGAGAAACAGGCGATAATCTAAGGGTACTAGGTCTGGGGAATTGATGAATGTGACAGAATTTCCCAGCATAGCTTTGCTAGTTTCTTATGAATCACCATATCAGTATGTGGTATGGTGTTATCTTGATGCAGTATGATGTGCTTTCTATTGAATATTTCTTTGAGTGCTTTGTTTAAATCATCCATTTGCAGAGAGTATCATACCAAATTGAACTTTTCGTTAGGTTTCAAAAGCTCGCAATGTATTTGTCCTTGGACATCCCACTAAATAGATAGCATTCTCTTATTCAGGTTTAAGCTCGGCTATGAGGCGTAAGGGGTAGGTTGTTTGGATACACAGTTGCTGTTAATTTTACGATGTCTTCGTTAGTAATTCACTTTTCTTCACCAGTTATCAACCGATCCAAGATGACCTTTTTTTTTTTTTTTTTTGTTTCGATTAAGTAGATTTTTTTTACTTAATTCATGGGGAACCAATTTGGAAAATTTATCGATCAATCTCATTAACGGCGGAAATTTTGATGTCCAATAAATATTATTAAATATATGAAAAAAAAAATATTTTCTTTCACTTCACAAACAGACAGAATGTTCCGGTAGACCTAATATTTTGAATTTAATCACATTTTATCTTTACATAATGTGCAAATTGTAATTATATTGTTGAAATGTTTAAAATTATTAGTATCCTAATAAAAATTTCAACTAAAATCCTTTGGAAAGTACTTGGAAATTAATATATATTTTATGATAATCCAAAATAACTCTCCATTTAATAGATGGCTCATTAAATATTTTATTTTTCGATTTTAGATTAATAGTTTACAAAACACAGTCGTGCTTGTTACTACTTCTCTAATAATGAATATGACCTTCGTAATCGTGCATGTCACTGAGTTGGTTGATAACTGTTTTATGTACTGTTATGTACTGTGGTGGACTTTTCATTGTGCTCACTTTCCAAATATGTAGAAATTTAATTATCTCGTGTAAAATTCTTGAGATACATAGAGTGATAATCTGTCTAGTCATCTTACTGTTAAAGTGTGAAAATCGTTAACTAGCATTTTATTTATTAATTGTCAAAATTATCTAATTTGTTCCATTAAAGAGCAGAAATAAATCATCTGCAAAATAATATTTTCCGCATCTTACCTAGGTAATGTTCATAATGACGTATTCCGGATCGTTAAAGAGTGCAAAGTTATTTTTCTCTAATTTCCAAGCAGAAAAAAATTACTGCCTGCTCGATATTGTGGTTCTCAGAAAATATTGAATATTTGATTGTTTTTATTAACATCGCACTAAAAGCAACACGAGGGCTATTGGCGACGGATCTCATAATTTTGAACCTCGTTCAAGTGACGAGGATGATACCTGAATGGTATCTCCTCGCCTAACTTCCACACCATGCCTGCGGGAATCAATTTGTAAGTGACTGATTGTTGCTGTGTGGTGCAATGATCCAAATCTGATTAACTGAGTCCAAAATACTTTTTATCTGAACCAAACTTTTTTTTCTTTCAAATACACTAAGATCAAAAGATATATCAAATAAAATAATTGGTAAAAAATTGGATTATATAAATCTTAAACATGGTGTAAAATGCCAATTTCAAATAAAAAAGCAAATACTTTGAGGTGGAGTTTCACATCCCTCCAAATAAGAAAAATTTAAAACATATAAACTTAAAAAAGTTAAGTGATGATGATGAAATATTGGTTCTATATACGTAATACATTAAATACTTAATAATCTTCAACTTAAAAATTTTAAGCTACGAGGACACATTGGAAAGGTCGATCCTGAACATAACTCTCTTTTATATATCGTCATTTTTTACTAGAGCGTATTTTTAGCTTTCCCAAACAGATTTATTTTGATTTTCTGAGACGATTCGAAAAAAAGCTATGAAAACAGCAAAAAATTGGGAAGATTCTTTTAATGGTGAACTGCCTTACATTTCATGATGTGAGTGTGTGACTGCTTATTAACGTCGCTATACGAACCAACACAATGGCTCTTGGTGCCGGACCTCATAAGTTTGAAATCGGTCAAGTGACGAGAACGACATCTGAGATGGCGACATTCTCTCCAAACTTCCACACCACGCCCTTGGAGGACTTTGAACCTCGACAGATTTAACGTGCTTCAGTCCCGACAACACGGCAGGTTATGTTTTATGATTTGTTTACACGTAAAATCTTATTTACGATAGTTTTTTTTTTCTTCCTTTTATTAATACTGTTTTAACTCATTCCCTTACGAGGATTATGTGTTCACATAATAGTCTTCTCATAATGTATAGTTAAAATTATTGGTGTTATTTAAATATAGGCATATATATCTCACACTTTTGTTTACAAAATTTATTTGTAAATAACACTTTTTCACATTTGTCTATTTGATAAGTGACTATCTAATAATTTATATTGGAAGAAATGATTTATTTTTTTTTACAGCAATTATATACATGCATGTTTTGAATAACAGCATCACAATCGAGCAAATTATTACATCATAGCTTGACCATCTATAAAATACAATGATCCCCATTTGGAGCTCCCGGTTTTTGCAACGTAAAATGTTTTACTATTTGCACTGGAATGTGTTCCTTTAGATAAAATAAATATGAAGGGTAGTGAAGAAGAAAATACCAAGTGGTTTGATACTCACATGTTTCTAAATATTACGGGGACGTTATAGACAATCCTTTTTGGCAATTTGCAAAATAATTCTTATAATTTTAGCACAGGTAGTGATGAATTTTGTAGGTGATCATTAACTTTCACAAGTTTGGATCTGAAGAAAAATTTAAAAGAGAAAAATATACCTGCGACCGAAATAGTGAGATGTAATAAGATGAATAAATATCCTATAAAACAGAATTTCGTGCAACTTTCGAAAATAGATATGATTTAAATGGAATATTTAGCCTTGTTCGGAAAACTAACATTGTTAAGATGTTATCAAATCATTTGGAAGTCTTACTTTAGGGCTGAGAAAAAGTAAGTGGGAGTTCCTGAGCCTAATGCCGTTAAAAATTACAATAGTGGCCGCGATAGCCACTATTAGTCGACTACTAGAGGCCGCGATAGCCAATACTGCGATCATGACCACATAGTGGTCATGGTCGCTGACAGCGGTATTCGTTGAGTCGGGGGTACGAACCTTGATGCCACTAAAGACTTGCGTGTAGCCGGGACTAATGCACGTTAAATCTATCGAGGCTCAAAGTCCTTCCGTTGGCGTGGTGTGGAAGTTTTTAGAGGGTTTGCCAGCTCAAATGTCATCCTCGTCACTTGATCGAGGTTCAAAATTACGAGGTCCATCGTCAATAGCCTTCATGTTGCTGGTTAATAAAATCAACCAACCGACCAAATAACAAAACAGGAACATGAGCGGTTCTGATAAACTTGACGGGGAAATATGAAAATATAGAATAAAAATTAGAAACAAGAAGTTGTACTTTCCTATTTTTACCATTGCCTCAGATATGGCTCTAGTTCATGCTCATACAATTTACTCCATTGCTAAGGAAAAAATATCGCGTTTGAATTTCAGAAGAGAAGTTTTAAGGTTCTATTTGAATTCATATTCTTTGTCTGATCCGAAAAATAACCATCGTACAGCGTGAATTCATATAAACGAATACCAGAAGATGCAAGGGAAAATCCGTAAGGACATTATTTTGAAAGAACATTGGATGGAAAACAAAGAAATGAGTAGTTTGTAAAAACAATGGCCGTAGACGATGTGTAAAGTGTGATATTGCATTATGTTACATGTCGAATATGTTTATTCTACGGCATTCATATAAAACCATTATGCAATTATTTATTTGTAATGTACCGTGATCCCCAAATGGATATTGATTTTTAAATCAATAAAATCATATGTTTATAATCTATTTTATAAAATTGTATCATTTTTGTGGGATATAGTGCATCAAAAGCTATTATCCCTATTTTGTAAAATGTAATGGTCTTCCTTTTTTAACGTGAAAAAAAAAAAAAAAACTTTACGATGATAAGAAATATTTTAAAAAAATCTGACAGTTAAGTGGTTGATAAGCACTCTGAGTGAAATGTTTTATATTTTTTATCGCTTACATTTTTTTTCTTTTTGCTTCAATACGATTTATGAAAAAAAAGGGGAAAGGAAAATAAATTCTGTTCCCATCATAACATTTTAAGGTAATTTATAGACTTCCGGTATCACGATAAAAAAGAATCAGTTGGAGTAGCTTATTTCTCGGAAATTCGTTGGCTATTGGAGCCGAGAGAAAGATTTGTCTGCATATCTCGGTTTCAGAAAATTAGGAACATCAACTCATTTGATTTACTACAGATAGACTTTCCGCACATTACTACATTTTTCTGTTCACAAATTTTATGTTAATTTTTATCTACCTCTAACATCGTAAAGGTACATTAGACTTTTGAATGATTGATTGTGCAGTTTTTATATGAGATATACTGCAAAAAAGTCTATTATCCCTACATTTGACGTGCAATTCCAAACCTAAAATACAGGCTACAGACAAAAATATTTTACATGTAATTAAGTCATCATTCAGGGTTGTTAGATAGGTTGTATTAATGGCGCACTGGAAGCAAAACGAGGGCTATTGGCGACGGTTCTCGTAATTTTTAATCTCGGTCAAGTGACGAGGACGACAAAACATAAGTTGGCACCCCCTCTCCTAACTTCCATACCAAGCCAACGGGTTGACTTTAGGCCCCGACAGATTTAACGTGCATCAGCCCTAGCTACACGGCGGGTCTTTAGCGTCTAAGGATCGCACCCGCGACTGAACGAAATCCGCCGGCCACGAGTCCGCTCCCATAACCACTAGGATACCTCGGCCCATTATTCAGGGGATTTCCAACTACGAAAGAAGTAAGTAATTAAATGTCCATGTTAATGTACCGACGAATTGTGAAAGTATTCCAAATGCGCTCAGAAACTTTTAATTAAGGTGGCCTAGTGGTCATGATTGTGAACCCGTGGCCGGCATTGTTTCTGCCGTGTAATGGGACTGAAGCATGTTGAATCTGTGGAGATCCTAAGTCCTTCCTTTTGCGTAGTATGAAAGTTTAGTGAGGGAGGTGCCAGCTGAGATACCGTCCTCGTCACTTGTTCGAAGTTCAACATTACAAGGTCTGTCGCCAAGATCCTCGAGTTGCTTCCAAGTGAGAAGTTAATAAAATAATCAACAATCGAAAATTAAGTTTAAAATTGTGATCTTTATGCAATATTCGTAGAGAATTCATAAAAAGATAGAAGAGCGTAGTATTTGAGTGGGAGTGAGCTCAGGACCGACTTTGTTTCCATCGTGTGCTGATGCCACTAAAGACCCAATGTGGGGTGGGAGTGGGGTAAAATTTTCAAATAAAAATGTGGTATAAGTTACCAGGAATCATCTAAATCGTGGATATAAAATATGATTTATTTATATATAATGATGTCAATATAACATTTATTGATTCTTGTATACTGTAACAAAAGTAGATGAAATTAAAAATTGCATTCTGGACATAATATATAAATTCAATAGATAAAATATTATAAATCAGGAATACTTTCTCACAATGAAAACAATTATAAAATACATAACTAGATGTATAATGTATTTTTTGTTAACATGTTTCATAAAATAAGAACGGCAGAAACATAATTAATCAACATTTTGGTCGTCTCTAATAGCGGTTTAAAATAATCTCGTCATAGAGAAAAAGTGCTTTCAGATTCTGCACTTGTTAGTTTAATTATAACTAAAGAATCACTCATAACTTTGAATACATTTCCTGATGAAACTTTCCAGTTGAAAATACTTCAGTTTTTTTTTTAACGGTTTATTATTATTATTTTCCAGAGACTTATTATCATGTTTTATTTCTTTTTCTGCTTTGATCAATAATTTTTTTTTTCCATTTGTAAGGAATTGCAGATGTCGAAACAAAAGTGCATTACAGTTACGCACGTAGTTCTTGGAAATAATCATTTGTTTATTTAGATACCGGAAATGAATGAGACGGCTTGTCTCATCCATAGTTTCAGAGGAGATATATTCATATTCTGATTTAATTTTGACTTCGAAAAGCGAAATTCTTGTTGGGTCTAATATTTTGTTCTCCTGACCGCTAAAGTGGGATAATGATTTTTTGGAGACCCACTGCAGATGTAAATATAATGTGTAAAATAATTCTATGTGTATAATTGACTCGTAGAAGCTTACATAAATATAAAGAAAGAAACCACTATCTCCTTTTTATCCCAGACATCCCGCTTTTTAACTAAGTATCCCGCGTCCCGCAAGGTTTTAAGAAAGTCCAATTTTTAGCAAGAATACGCGACAAACTAGGAAACGGCGGGAGAACAGGAAGGAAATATACGGTTTTCGGCTTCTATGTAGTTATTTTACTAGGATATGAATTTTATATTATTTTTGTAAATTTTATAATGTTAAACTTTAATAATAAAAATAATTATTGAGAACTGATTATCAGGAACAACTTATCAAAGTTTTCCTTGATCAGCTGTAAGAATTGGACCACCATTGTTTGGACTTAATGAACAGTGGCACTCGTTTTGGCATTGGCAGCGACGAAAATATTTTGTAGCTGTAAAATGAAGAGAGAACACTTTGTACACTTCCACAGATTTTATTCTTATGGCGACATGTTTCGCGAGCGATCTAGCATCATTTGGAACATTGTTGTAAAGGAATTACATTTTATACAAAAATTGGAAACGGCGGGGAATTTTAGAGAGGAGAAGGGTCAGGATGTAGAGTTTGTTGGTCGTCCACGAAGTAACGAACTTTGTATTTTGAGTTTTGTAACTGTCTCTCATACGATACACATCGCACTGCATGCTAGTGCTAATTAAAAGCAAGCGATGAAAACAAATCAGCTATTCAGGTGATTAGGTAAGCAATTTATTTATTTCATAAATATATAAATTGTCTTGAATTTAGCAAACAGTACTCGTATTATTTATATTTTATAGTGGCGGCGAAAAGTCTAGCGACAGCCTTGAAAGTGACACTTACGACTTATGCTACGGAAAATTCAAAGAAAAAATAATACAAGTTAGTATATTTATTATTTAGAAAGAAATAGAGGATTAGATTAAAATAATTTTTAAAATATAGTTGCTTTATAGCAATCAAATTAATTTAATTTATAAACTAATATATTAAATATGTTCATGTAATAATCTATGACCTACTTACAGTGTTTTTACGCAATATGTATTTAAAAATTTATAACAATTTAATTTTTTTTTTAGATTTTTAATATAATGAATAAGAAAAGAGGATGCAAATTCAACGAACATCTAAGAAGTGAATTTCCTTTTATTGAGAAAACCAAAAGCGATTACATTGAGAAATCTGAGAAATGTAATGGTGAATTTTCTACTTTGCACGGCGGGAGGAATGATATTTCAAAGCACTTGAAAACACAGAAACATAAAAGATATTTAAATACTGCTGCGCCTTCCTCCAAAATACAAGAATTTTTTAGAAAAATGACTTATGGAGACGAAGATAAGAAACTAGCATTAGCAGAAGGACTTATGTCTTTTCATATTATTAATCATAATTATTCCATCATATATATGGACTGTACATCACAAGTCATCAAAAAGTTATTCGACAAAAAATTTGCCTGTGCTAGAACAAAATCCGAAGCAATGTGCTTTTCCCATATGCTTTTTCGGAAATGAACAAAAATTTAGTAAAAATTCATTTTATATCCATATATTCTGACGCATCTAATATTAAGGATATAAAGCTATTTCCAAGCATTATTAGATTTTACGATTTGGAAACTGGATTAAATATTAGAATTTTAGATTTCGTCTCTTTGCCCGGCGAAACTTCTGAAATAATTTTCAGTTTCATTATTAATATTTTGGAGAAAAACAATTTAAAATATAAAATGATTGTATATCGTGCAGAGGAGGAAAAGCGAGAACAGGTACAAATATCATTTTTTTATAAATTAAATGAAAACCTTAATCAAAACTTTATTGGTGTGTGGGTTGCGCAGCGCACATAATACATTAGCCGTTCAAACAGCTGTTGATTTGTTGCCCGTAGATGTGGAAAATATTGTTATTAAAATATATTCTTATTTCTACTTATACACTGTGCGTGTTGAAATGCTGAAAGAATTTCGCGAATCTGCGGAAGTCGAACATCAGAAAATACTTAGGTAGAGTAAAACGGTTAGCTCTTTTGCCGGTTGTGGAAAGTATTTTGAAATTATACGATCCTTAGAAATCCTACTTTGATGACAGGACAAATGTCCTAGATTTTAGAAGAATTTTTCGAAAAAGAATCCTCAAAAATTTGGCTAGAGTTTATGCACAATCAAGCAGCTCTTTTTCAAAATTTTATTAAAGTTATTGAAGCTGACAATATTTTGGTAATCGAAGAAGCAAATGAAGTTAAAAATTTTAAATTTCAGTGTCAAAAGAGGTTAAAATTTTTTTCTTCTTCCGTTAACTATCCATAATAATACAAGTCAGCTAGGAGAACAAGTTGCAATAAACCGTGCAGATATCATGAATCATGTTAAAAACTTCTATAGCAACTTCATAAATTTTTTAGAAGAGTGGACGGTACATTACAATGATATTGAACATTTTCATTGGGTTATATTAAAACATGAACTTAATTGGAATGATGTGCAAAAATCATTCGATCATATTACTTAAAATTTCCCATATAATAATTTTTCCGAAAATGATCTTTTTAATGAGATTTCATTATTAAAAAATATATTGATAAGGAAAAGGCTAAATTTTGGGCTTCAGCACAAATCACAATAGAGAACAAATGATTAGAAATATTTCATCATTTTGAAACAAACCATGCTTCATATAATAATACCCTAAAAATTGTAGAATATGCGTTGTCCGTACCAGGAACTAACGCTGCGACTGAACGCGTTTTTTCTACGGTAATGTGTGGACATAAAAAAAATCACATTTAAGTGTTGAGATTTTGAAAGCCATTTTATGTGTGAAATATAATTTAACAAATTCAAGTGAAAACTTTCATGACCTTTTAAACAACGACAGTAATCTACTAAATTTTAACTCAAATAAGAAATATGCCAAAGAATAAAATAATACTTAACATAATTTTTTAATGTAACACATCGATCAATAACTCCCGAGTCTAACATTGAAAACAACATTTTTTTTGCAAAATTTTTTTTTATTCATCAACATAACACCATTTGTTAATCACCTTTTAAATTGTTACAATCATTCAACACTTTCCCGATCTTTTTTTTTTTTTTCATTTTTTTTTTTCTTCTTCTTTTTTTTTTTTTTTTTCGCGAAATCTTTTTTTGTTGCGAATTAAATGTGATAAACAACTCTGGATCATCGATAACGGTTTTTTGTTCCATCGAAAACAATCAGCACCGCTGGAAACCCAGCACCTTCGCTAGTACGCCAGTGAAATACTTCCATGATATCTGTGTCATCTCAGCAATCACGGAACTACGATCTTTCGATTTAGTTGTTCTTCTCCCGTTTTCGTTCGTAACGGCTACAGGTCTGAAGCGTTCACGATCATTTGGTAATCGGTGCGATTAC
>BMAW01054545.1:960745-983802 GCA_019974015.1 Nephila pilipes
AGCGTTCCGCGTCATTTGTGTCGGTACGACCACGTTTAAACTCGGCAAACCACCGACAAATCGTTGCTTTTGATGGACAAGAGTCCGGGTAACATTTTTCAATCCATTGTTTCGCTTGCACGGTGTTTTTACCCATTAAAAAACAATGTTTTATCAGAACACGAAACTCGGTTTTTTCCATTTTTTAAACAAACTACAAAACGACTTTACTCCAACCTCGATAACTCAGCTGTTTCTGGTCCGATCGACTTAAAATTTTGACACGTTTCAAGCAAAGGTTAGTACTCTAGAAGGACCTGGTTACTGGCTTACTACGAGCGCCATCTCTGGGTTAGTCTCGGGAGTTATTGATTGATGTGTTATTATATTTGTAAATTGTACTTGTGTTGAAATAAAAAAATATATATTAAAATAATATTTTTGCATTCTAAATTTTTCTTGCTCAATGTAGACCAAATTGTTTCTCAAGAACACTCCCCCTTCCCCGTCAATGGTGTCCCGCTTTACGAATGTTAAAATCTGGTCACTTTACCTTAATACTGTCCTTTGGATCACTATTCAAATTATCGGTAAAAACAATGTAGAATTATACCGGTAACAGCTTGAGCCTAAAATTCGCAAATTACTGGCTTACCGATATAACAATCCCAACTTAAAATACTATAAATCAGGTGTGTCAAAATGCGGTACGCTCAGCTAATATAACGGAACGAAAATATTGTGACTTCAATGCCACCAAAGTAAACCGAAAATACGAAAAAAGTAAGTAATGCGAAAAGTTACACTTCACGATAAGAAGTAAAAATCAATCTTCTTTCGACAGCGTACAAAATAAAAAATAAAACAAATGAAGAAATGTATATATAATTCATCAGATATAAGTGCTTTTTAAGTTTCGGGAAAGAGCAGAACATTCAGAAATCTTTTTTTTTTTACAGAAAAAAACTCTTTCAAGGACGCTAGTTTTGGAAAGAAATATTTTTTCATGCGAAATGATTTATTGTTTCATTTAGAAAACGCGGAGTGAAAACTTATCAGCTTGTTTTTACTTGCAGAGTTAAAGGGATAGAGTTTTGGAAGTCATCATGCTGTTTTTTGGGAATTATTTATAAATTCGAAAAACTAAGCAGTTATAAATGTGAGAGTTATGAAGAGAGAATCATAAGAAAACTTATATATGTTTTCTATATGTTCAATTGGTGAACATATGTAACTAAGAATTAATTTTTTTCAGCCCTTCATATTCAGTATATCAAAATGAAGTGGTGGTACAAGGAAACAAAAAATTTCAGACAAGCATCGAAATGAGAGGAAAGAAGAGTTTTGTTGTTGTTGTTGTTGCTGCAAAATAATTTTTTGAACAATCTGCTTAATATCTCATAATGCTATTAATGAACTAAATATATTCGACACTGGTCATTATGGACAACATAATCCATAATGACAATTACGAGGGATTAGTGACAAGAAAAATCGAAAAAGCTCAAGATGGGACTGAAAAACAATAGTTTATGTTTTCTTATACAACACAAGAAAGTGAATTGTGGTGCAGAATCTCGGTCAAGTGATGAGGATGACACCTGAGCTAGTGTGTAGGGGTGTATGAATGTGAGTTAATGGTGCAAAAGTCACCTGAGCTGGCACTTCATCTTCTAATCTCTCACATAACGCCATTGGAAGATTTGGGATCTTGACCAGATCTTACGTGCATCAGCATTGCTACACGATGGGGCTTTAGTGGACCAGGGGTCGAGCCCACTATTCGACGGAAATAACGATGGAAAGCTTGCAACCATATATATATAGGGTAATTCTTATATTTTAGAATGTATATTAATATGTATTCCACTTACATCATGACTTCGTGCTAACTGCGGATGTTGATTCTTCGATTCTAGCCCACGGTCAATCTAGCCTCAGCTTTGTTCAGTTAGATAATTTTTGATGTGATGTGAATGTGTGCATGCCATATAAACAATTTTAATAAAAGATTTTTAAAAAATGAAAATGGACGCCTCGAAATATTTGCCACTATGATACAGAGTGCTATTGCTCAAATACTGATTTTGGATTACGAGTCAAAAATTACGTACTAATTCCTAAATCTAAACCAACCCTTTCCAGCGTTTAACACTCCTTTTCTAACTGATAATGGTTCTTTCTTAGCATACTTATACAGATTTAAAACTAAAAAATAGTTCTAACTGTACTTATGACTCATTCGGATATGCCAACCATACACGCATGAAGGATTGCCTCTTATAAAAAAAATCTATTGAAAATATCCATCCTACCTGATGACAGACATTAATAAATAACCCAATTACCCATTTCAAATTGATTTCCTGCAATGAATAGAGCCGAATAGCCTTTTTTTTAATAATAATACCACCCTCCAGTTCCCTTCAAATAAAATTGGAATACACTGTGTTTTAATACTATAATCTAATAAATACTCTTATTGATATATATTCGTATGTGTGATTTCATATTTGTACTAATATGATTATTTTATTTTGTGAAAATAAATTTCGGAGCACCAGGTTTTAGAATTCATGATCCGACGTATTTTAGCACAGTTTTTGTTTTTGTAAATATGAATATTTTCTTAAGATTTCTTTTCTTTTTTTTTTCCGTCCAGAAGTGTTTGGATTATTTCTGCCTTCTCATTGTTCTAATTTAAACTCTAATTTTCTGACAAATATGTAAAGGCGTTCTTGCTTGAATTGTCCTCTTGGTGAGTGTCCTATATTGTCGTATAGTAAGAGAGATGTGAATAATAATTCTTCCTAAAGAGAAAATATCGTCAATTATTATTGTAGATGGTGCTGATTTCTCTTAAAGTACGTCGAACATAGACTTAAAGTACAATTCTGGTTCTCTAATTAATTTAGTTTCATTTGAACACTGGGGCTATTGGTGACGATCCTCGTAATTCTGAACCTCAGCCAAGTGAAAAGGACGACACCTGAGCTGTATAGCACACCCTCTCCTTCCTTCCACACCACGTCAAAGAGGGGGGGGGCGCTGAGTTTCGGCCTATCAAGCAATTTAAATGCTGGTTTTTATTCACAAAATATCATAGACAAGTTTTTCGGGTATGCAATTTTTTTTCAGAAGCTTGATTTTAACCCGTCCTAGAATTCTTTGAATCATCAGCCTTGAGTTCTTTGGGATAATTGATTGAAATAAAATTTCGATTTAAATAGGTTGGGCCTTGACTCTCTTCTAAGTGTACTTGTGGAATCAGGATTTGATTGGCCTAAAATAAAAATATTACAGAGCATATATTAAAAGTTCTTGAAATATCGCCTTAGTCCATACGCACTTATCTATACTTTCGGCAGCCGTATATAATGAACACTCTTTACCCAATTCATCCTTACCACTTTTTGTAAGGTTATACAATAGTCCCAAAAAGTGGTCGTACACTTACAAAATTCAATAAAATACCACTCTATCGACTAATAAAAATTAATACTTTAGAATAGTATTTTTTTTTAAAATAATTGTGTGTACAACTTCTTTTAACAAACTACATAAAAGTTGTTTAAAACATAGTATAACTTTTATTTTTGATTCATATATTTTTACTTTAATAAATTTCAGTTTTATTTTAATAAATTTTTTCAGTTTAATTTAAATAAATTTATTAAAGTTTTCAAAAACTTTAATAAATTTCTCCACATATTAGAAATATCGTAATTATTTCTTTAATTTATTACTTAGTATGATATCCTTTAGCATCCTCAACAATTTTTAAGCGCTAGGTTTAAATTCCAGTAGGTATTTTTGCATAGTCTTTCCTCCATTCTTCGGTGTTCACTGTTTTTATTTCGCTTTTCGTTTGAATGTTATTCCTTACTCTAAACTCCAATACTCTCCAAATATCTTCTATTGGATGGAAATCGGGTTACTGAGGTAGGGTTGTTGACACCAGAGGCGAATGTTAAAAACCTTGATCTCGATAAAAAAAATAATAATAAAGACAAATGTTGCAAATTAGGTTAACTTAATAAAAAATAAAAAGTTGTCTCTGATACCCAAATTTTGGACTGATAATTTCAAATCATCCTTTAAAATATTTAAATGATAAGCATGATTCATTATACCATCAATAAGTATCAAATCACCTAATCCTGATGCTGACATCCCTTCCCACTCAAGGACATTTTCACCGCTTTACTTTACTGTTCCAACTAAGTTCAGGCCCTCAGAGGCTTTTCTTCTAAAAGTAAGTACAGTTATTACTCACCCGAGACATCCATGGGATCTGTTTTTCTTTCCCGCATGGTTAATTGTCTTTGGCAAACACAAGTGACGCGCCCCAGGGATAACCTAGTGATCCCTCTTTATTTTTGGCTCTCCCTGTAAGCTAATATTTATTTGTTTCCATTTTTTCGAAAGTCTAGATCTTAGTTATACTTTGTTTGGCGGAGCATGGCCATATCTAGCTCATGTGTCCATTAAACCTCACCATCACTCGCACCAACGAAGTTCAGTGATAAATAAACCCGAAATATATTGTAAAATGTCCTACTTGCAGATAAAAACAAATTTAATATTGTTGGTTTTCTAGAGTGTTTTATTGAATGGAGAAGAAAATAACAAGGGAGTTAATGCCACCCACAAGAACTCAGTTGGAACAGTAAAACAAGGCAGTGGGGGTTATATTGATGATAAAATGAATAATGCCCTTTATTTAAATACTTAAAGGATGATTTAAAATTATCAGCTGAAAATCTGAATATGAGAAACAACTTTTTTTAAAAAAATGTTTTTGTTTATCAAGATAACGATTCGAAGCACACGGTTTTCAACATTCGCCTCTTGTGTCTATAATTGTCCACAAGTTCTGAAAACATCACCTCAGTCACTTGATTTTAACCCAACAGAAATATTTGGAGAGAATTGGAGGTTAGAATAAACCAGGACATTAAAACGAAAAGCGAACCAAAAGCAAGTGATCACCGAAGAATGGAGGAACGTCAATGAATAAATTACAAAAATAACTATTAGATTCTATGCCCAGACGTTTAAAAAATTTTGTGGATACTAACGGGTATACCAAGCAATAAATTAAGGAAATATTACGATATTTGCTAAGATGTAGAGATTTTTTTTAAGTGTACGAAAACTTTAGTGAGATACTTTTGTTTTGAAAATATAAGTTGTATCGTGTTTTGTATAAAAAGCTTTTATATGTAGTTTTGTTAAGAACAAGTTATTTTTTCAATTAACATTTCTGGAAGCCAATGTATGTTACTATGATTTCTGAATTATCAATTGAACTTGAATCGTACATGGACGATTGCAATTTCCCCCCCCCCTCCCCTTTTTCGGTACATAAGAAATAATAGTCAAATCTTTTCTACGTTGGAAAGCTATTGATCTGATTTGTTATTCATCATATATCCTATTTCATTTTGTGTGAAATGAACAGAACACTTCATTATTTTTCCTGGGACGAAGCCTTCTTTGAAAGAAATAACAAAGTAAGAACTCAAGAACCCAGAATAATTCTAGAAATGCCCGTCTTACTGTCTCCTATTAACACATATCTGTCATTTTCGGTAATAACGGCGGTAATAAAAAATGATGAATTTGATATCTCGTTTAGCAATAGTACTTACTATGTAACCTTGAAAATTCTCTATTCGAATGGTACTGAGAAAGGCAAAGCTTACTTGCGATTTTAAGGGGTGGAAGTGCTTATGGTAGCCTGTGAGACCTCGAAACCAGTGGCGACGATTGGGAATTTCAAGTTGAATTAGTAGAGAGATTTATCTCGGCAGTCAAAATGACTGGTTTCACAATTTTATTTTCAAATTCCTACTTCATCTTAATTTTTTGTTAAAATGATATCATGGCATTTTCAACGATAATTAAATAAATAATAGTAGGTGGTTAGCTTTATTTTTTTACACAAATTCATAAAGTTTTTGATTATCATCGTTACTTATAAAAAGTTCATAGAAAAAAAACGTTACTTGGGGAAAACCAGTCGTTAATCAAAACCTAAAATAAGCTTTTTTCTAAGTGAGGAAATCAGTTTTGTGCAAAACTGATTTTCTATGTGGCAAAAATGGCATTGCCCTGATGCAAAAAGATGGCAATTTCAAGTTTTTTTTTCCCTGAATATTCTAGATTTAGCTGGATTAAAAGCCTTGATATTGTATAAAAACACGAAAGGTGAAAATATATCAAGAAATGAGTTTTTGCAGCAGTTGATATACCAAGTTCAAGTAGAACGTTTCATATACACGTAAATGGTATCAAATAGGACAATGTAAATGGCCGCGGTAGCCTAGTGGTCATGGTTTCGTGGCCGGCGGTTTTCGCTCAGTCGCGGGTTCGATCCTAGGCCTCCAAAGCCCCGCCGTGTAGCCGGGGCTGATGCACGTTAAATCTGTCGGGCCTAAAGTCCTCCCGTTGGCGTGGTATGGATGTTAGGAGAGGGGGGTGCCATCTCAGGTGTCGTCCTCGTCACTTGACCGTGGTTCAAAATTACGAGGTCCGTCGCCAATAGCCCTCGTGTTGCTTCTAGTGCGCCGTTGATAAAAACTGAAGGACAATGTAATAATAAGACCACAAATATTTGTAATACATGCAAAAAATATGTATGTAAACAAAAATCTACGTATGTAAAAATTATGGCAATTAAAATTTTGAATTGCCATTTATGTTGTAGGTTTACTGTACCCTTTATTATACTGAAACGTATAAAAATAATATGTCATTATGTGCTAGATCTGGAATATTGCACGACAATTAAATTATAAAATAAAGGAATTTGAGTACTATTTTGTTTTAATTTAACTGATGGAATAATTTATGATAAATATAAAATAGTATAATTAACCAAATTGTAGTAATTTATCATTTTTTTAAAAAATATATAAAGACTGGAAATCAAACTTACCATTTTTTCTAAGACCAGTCGTTTTCTCTGGTGTCGATTGAAATAGGTATAATCAAATTGCCTGTATGTCTAGTGTTAAAATGTATTGAGAACAAATAAATAAATAATGTGGGCCAGGGAACAAAATTAAGCTACAAAATGAAAAGTTTTCGACTGTTTCTGAGTGAATTTCGATAGATAAGTAAAAGAGTTGACAGTTTGCAACGACTTTACTGTGACTTAGTTTTAATATTAGTGATTAGGGTTTTTTTTTTTTTTTTTTTGAAATTTTGATTAATACTTTACAATGCAGCTTTCATCAAATGAACAATATTACGACTAATAGAATTATTTCGTGAAATAAAAAAAAGATAATTTCGGTAAAAATAATTATGATTTGCTTAAAATAAACTCGAAAAGATAATTTGCCAAAACTCAACCAGTGAGTTCACTCAAGTTTTTGTTTTGTACCCAATTCCGCTACAAACCCAATTTTTTTTTGTACCCAATTCCGCATTTGTAAGCAACATGAGAGTGATGGACCTCCTAGTTTTGAACCTTGGTCAAGTGATTAGAACAACACCCCAGATGGTATCTCCCTCTCCAAACTGCCACACCATACCAACTGGAGGACTTGGGACCTGAACTAGATGTAACGTACATCAACCCCGCTACACGGCAAATCTTTAGTAACATCAGAGCTCGATGAAAACAGCACCGGTTTCAAGTTTTCGACCATGACCAAAAACCTATAAGATGAGCCAAGGTACATATCTATACAATGTGTATAATAAAAAGAACATGTCTCCATTGAATTGCTGGACAAATTTTCTCGGATTGTCTCTTTTTCTTCCTTATGTGGCCACTATGTCCTAGAAGTCATGGTCACGGATGTTCTTTTATTTTTCCATCAAGAAGTGGGTTCGAGCCTTGGTGTCACTGAAGACCGCCGTGTGAGGAGACTGATGCACATTAAGTCTCTTCGAGGTCCCAAGTATTCTCGTTGGCAAGGTGCAGAAGTTTAAAGAGGGTTATGCCAATTCAGGTGTCGTCCTCGTCACTTAACCGAGGCTCAAAATTACAAATTCCGTCGTTAATAGCACTCGTGTTGCCTCTCTCAGTGCGATGTTAATAAAACGATTTCATTTTTATTCCTTATATTTGAGACTGTCTGTTTGGCTATGCTACATTCTGCGCAAATGCTTACGTTCCCATTTCGATTTTTTTCTAAAACGAGACTCCCTTCAAGGGCTTCCATCTTGATCACAGTTACTTATAGTTTGGAGCTGCATTGTCAGATTTGGCTCTTGAGCCAGAAACCTTTACTTTCAATTACTTATAAAGAAACATAAACTTGCGTTTTCTCTTTATACCTTCAATAAGCCTCTACCGCTTACCAGCGGTAGAGGTGGATCTCCCGGGGTTTTCGAAGGACCTTTAGTTTTAAAGTACTACCAATAAGTGGACCATATTTATGTTAAAACCATCCTAGTATTTAATAAGAGAAGTCAAAGGTCGCAAAAACAGTTAAAACTTTTTTTATGGACAGAAAAATTAAAAGCATTTTTTGAAACATAAAAAGTGGAAGATTAATAAGCGTTTTAAAATATATAAGTTTTTTTTTTCCTTAAGTTTTATATATAAAGACTTTTTTTATTTTCTAAATCAAATTTTAACCACTTAATTTCAATTTAATAAATTTTAATTATTTTTTTTGTCTTGACATTTTGTACGATGATCATTCCAAAAATCAAAACACTGTGCTGTAAGCTTAATACAAAAAAATTAAAAAAAAAAAAAAAAAAAACCCAATATGATTCAAGACGGTGTTGTATTCGTGACGTCACCAGCGCTTCCGCCATTTGTTCGAACTGGAAATAATAATTTTTTTTCCCCTTCAAAAAACGTTTAAATTGTAGAAGTATATATTCCAAGAAACATAATGATTCACTAACAAAAAAAAAAAAAGGAAAACAAGTATAAAACACAAAATAATTCGAGACGGTGTATTGTATTCGTGACGTCACTAGCGCTTCTGCCATCTGCTCGAACTAAAAAGAATCTTTTTCAAAAAACACTTACTTTGGAACAGTATACATCCCAAGAAATATAATGATTCACTAACAAAAAATAAAAACAAACAAGTATTTATACATGTCCTTGAAAGAAAATCGTCACGTCTTCGAAATAAAGAATTATATGAATTCCCAAAAATTAAAAATAAGAATTATGTTGTCATAGATTTAACCATAGTACAAAATTGTGTAGCCCAAGTTTTCTGCGCTCCCAACTCAGCTATTTATTTGTGTCTAGAATTATGTTTTTTAAATAGTTATCCGGATTCAAATGAGGGCTTACTAAATCTTCATTATACGTATGTTAGAAACGTGTGTATGTATGTTCATATATACACTTATATAAGTTATATGTGTTGAAACGTTTGTTTGGTTATAATGCATGTAGTTGTGCGTGTGTGTGTCTGAGCTTATTTTACATTTTTTAAAAGTTTAAAAAAAAATCAATAAATATGTTTTTTTTACTTTATCATGTAAATTTAAAACTATACTTGATATTAGGTGAAATCTGGAACAAAATGATTGCTTATTTATACAGTAATCGTAAATGGGGGAAATGTATCATCATTAAAACGATTTTAAATGTAAACAGATCTTGAAACACGAGACAGTTCTTCATTAAATTAATCTTTACCTCTTTTTTTTTGCTGTTCTTATATCTCTTTTTTTCTAATCCACATAGAAACGAAAATTGTTTTGAGCAGCTAAAAATATGCATTATTAAAAAAAATACCAATATATATGTTCAAAATTGACCATTCCAATTTGTCCGCATAGCTTAAATGGTTCAGTTAAAGAATAGTAATATTCAAATATATTAGTTGTTTGCCTTTTGACATGAAATTGGTTTTTTACACTATATTTAAAATTTTAACTCTATCTTTTTCATATTTTTTACCAATCGTTGTATTTTATCTAACTTTTCAACTTTCGTGTTTAAAATTAAAAAAAAAAAAAAAAAAAACCGGGGGTTTTTTTTATCAAAAAAGTGTCGAGGACGACGCTGAGCTGGCACCTCTCATCTAACTTTCACACCACAACAACGAGATGACTTTGGGCCTTTACAGTTTTAACATCCATCAACCCCGGCTACACAGCGAGTCTTTAGTGGCACCAAGTCTCGAACCTACGACTCGACAAAAATCGCCAGCCGCAAGACCGCGACCATGACTATTAGGCTACTGCTGCCACTCAGGTAAAGCAGGATAATAGCCTTTGTTGATCCATATTCCTCGTGAATCATTGAATAAAATCAGTTGCGGGAAGTGAGGAACATATTTAAATCTAATTTGTGGAATAATCTGCGCGCCAACAAAATTTATTAATGTCTTTATCTTACGATATTATTGCTTTAATTTTCAGTCTTTTACTTAGTTTTTATAACTAGAGCCAATTCTGATTTTATTAGAAAAAAGAAAGTTGAATACTTGATAAAGTTCCATGGAATTTTTGTTTAGATTTGTGTTGCAAATATGTATAATTTAGAAAATATTTCAAATTTGAATACTTTTAAATTAATTTGAGACTTAAAGGTGTGTGAAGGAATGAATCAAAAGATAAGTTACGTAAAATAAGCATTGAATATAAGAATTACGACTGATAGAAAATCGGTATTTTTGGAAAAAGTCTTACGATTTTTAAGAGGTGGATTTAATTTTCTAATTATAACTTAAGTTTCCCTTTATATAGCTATTATATGCGATTTGTAGAAATGAGAAAGAGATATTTTAAGAATTCATTCTAAAAACTGATAAATATGTTTAAATAAAAATTAGATAATTTCACGGCGCTGAGGAAAAAAAATTAGAACATGGAAACTACTTTTGAAACGCATATCTCATATTTTGGAGTTGCTCAAAATAATTCTGAAAAATGCAAAAAATAAAAGGATTGTACTTTTTAAATCTAAAGATTGTTTTGAGTTACCGTCTAGTTCTTCTGCGGTCAAGCTAATGTGAACATATCTCCCGTTTTTAGGTAGCATTCGGGACCCCAAAATGTCCCGTTTTCAAAAACGCTGTTAATGCACACATAGAAAGGCTATATTCTTTTATGAATCATTTGTGGATTGGAGAACAAGCACATTTGCACATCGTAGTTCCCCCCCCCTCAATGTAAATTACCAAAATAAATTTTAAGAATACTGGTAGTACATCCGCCAAATACAAGTATATTAAACCAAATTTGTTCAACAGAAAATTATAAAATAACAAATTATTTATTTTCACGTGTTCATACCTATTCTTTTAAATAATATATCGAAATTAAGAAGAAATATCGTTTTCTTGAATACATATACTATTATTTTTTAATGTGCGGATGTGTCGTTTTGAGGAAAAAATAATAAATGTTCATGTTAGGTAAAGCTAAAACACAGCGCGAAAGAAAACTGTTTCTATGAAATGAATAAGAAATGTTGGAATACATAATGATAAATTTGCTCATAAATATTAGATGAAAATACTTTAGAAATACACTAATATTGATAAAAGTAGTAATTTTCCTGAAATCTTCACGAATTAGAAAAAAAAAAATACACTCATCGCGTTCTTTCAAATCAAACTTTTTTATGAGTTAAAATGAGTGTTCTTGATGGATGGAAAATATTCTAGATTGTGAGTTTGTTTGGTTGTACGAATTTATGTCACTAAATCCTCCTGACATATATTGAGCCAAACACTCCAACAATAAAAATCTAAAACTGAGATTTCTAGAAATTGATTTAATAATAATTTTTATTAACAAGTATAGAAATGTAAATAGTTTAAGATGGGACTTTTTCTCTAGTATTTTTGAAAATGAGATTTATAGCCAAATTTCTCTTTATAAACTTAAAAAATATAATTTTTCATTGTATGGAATATTTTTTTTTGTTATTCTTAAAGTGCTATGTTTCCATTCAGAATTAGTAAGTTACAATATTGCTAATTTTTTATTTCGTATTACATCATATCAATATCCGGACATCATGTAGCCATTACTCATACCGCGCGCGCGAGTAAGAGAATTTCCAGGTTTTTTTTTTTCCAGTGTAATTGACGGGTAACCTTCTCCGACGCAACTGCGCAAGTCAGTACAGAAGTGTTAACCAATCAGGACGCTCTAATCTTCCCCACTCACCCTCGTCCTTCACGTTCAGTCACTGCTCAGACAGGGCATGTATTTCGAAGTCCATAGCAGGAAGCAGGCGGTATTCTTATCCAGAGTTTTTTGTGATTATTGACTGGTTACAAGCTAACTCAAATAATCAAGACTGAGAATAAGTTTCCGTCCCGAGGATTTCCCGATGCTGGTGACACTAGGATTGACGATTCAAGCAATCGGATCCAAGATTGATGAGCTTTGCTATTGATACACTTCGAACTGACTCGATTGTGAGAAAGATTAGTAAAGATAGTGATTCGAATCGGCAAGATGGGACCTGCGATACTTGGCTGATTACAAGGATGAAACGGCTTTTCGGATTACAGATGGCGCTGCCCATCCATTGATTTGGATATCAGTCTCAAAAAACAGCACTCTTCAGTGCTATCTCTGAAAACTTTACCCAACCCTTCTGATGCATACGGATTACGACCATGGAAATGTTAAACGACTCGCAAAATGAAATGGAATTCAAAGATGACTCAAGATCCACCATCTCTCCCATATCATCCATCTCTTCCATATTATCCAGTTCAATCGACACTAGCTCTACCTGTGAAAGAAAACAGAAGATTGAATCAAATATCCAAGTCTATACAAGTATACGTCAAGTTACCAAACTTGAACTTGCCCAAAATTTCTCCATTCACAATGACTATGAACACCCGGAATATAAAAGCCTCAAGAATTCAATCAGGTTATTCAATGAAGAATTGAAACGACTTGAGGGTGAGTACGCTTTCTTAGCGCCTTGCGAAACTGCTGGCTGCCCTGTTCATCACACCCCTAATATCTCACCTAGTATTAAATCAAATAAAAATAATGACAACAACTCTGACGGTTTTGTTACACAACCTAAAAGAAAAACTGCCAGGAAATTTAACAAATAACTCGCAAATTGAAATTAAAACCAAAAATAAATACCAAAAACTTTCTACCATTGAGATTAATCAAAATTCTGAAAATTCAACCCAATCTAACTCAGAAAATAATACCAACAAAAATAAGAATCTCCCTCCCCCAGTAATGCTTAAAATAAGCCAAAACTATAGACAACACTTAAAAGAACTAACTTCTGCAATTCCCACTTTACGTACTCGCCTTTCCGGTGAATACATTAAATTGTACACAAATAATTCGGTTACACGTGGAGGTATCTCCCAAATAGGGGAGAGGTACTCCGTAACTTTATTCACATTCAAGACAAGGCGTGACGGCTAAAGTAAGAGGTTGTAATTGGGGAACTTTTTGTGGTGCGGTTCGCGTTCGGACGGAACTCTCACTTTGATTTTCGTTATCGGTAGGAAGGAACGTACGTATAATAGTTTCATTCACATTTAATGCTTTCACTCCCATTCTTTACCGTTCTCAACCTTTTCTAATATGGAGTTATCTCCTAATTCTAGGAGAGGAACTCCGTTTTAATTTATAGCAAATAAATGTGAAACACAGTTTTTTTTTTTTTTGTGTGTTGAGAGTTGCACATTGTGTGTCATCAGGTGCATGTGGCAAAAATGTTTGTATTATTACGAGGCTTTCTTGACATAATTTGTTTGGACTTTCTTATTGGTAGAAAAACTCCAGAAATGGCTATAAGTACATAATATTGCAAATGATTATTCAGTTGGATGATTAATGGATTTATTAACTTTGCGCTTGGAAAAAACATGAAGGACTTTTCACTCCCATTCAATAACATCCTTTATTTTTCTTCAATGGTTCTTAAGTGGAGGTATCTCCTAACTCTAGGAGAGGTACTCCGCTTTAAGTTATGCTATAGAATGTCTAATACAGTTTTTTTGGTGTTGCGAGTTGCACATTAATTGTAGCACGGCGCATGTGTCGAAGAGCGACCTGGCCAGTGACTGGTCAAAGTCTATATACTGTATTGGACGTCTTATTTTAGCTATAGAAAAAAACCCGGATAAAATGTTTATTAATGTCGTACTCAGAAGCAGCATGAAAGCTATTGGTGAGAAACTGCTGACCACAATAACTTGTAAAACAAGAATGTCAAAAAATGATTTTTTTTTCATGCTTTCTTGAGCAATAGTTCCCTAATTTGCTCGGATTTTCTATTTATTAGCAGAAAATCTCCTGCAATTGCTATAAAAACTTTATGTTGTAAAGGTTTATTCATTTGGTAGTTTCTTTGCACTTGGTAAAAAACAGGACAAGATTGAGAATTTGATGATTGAGTGGATAGCTTGAAATACTACCTGTTGAAAAGAATACTTATACAGTGATAGCTTGTTTTTTCGGTGGCTTGGACTTTCACAGCGATAAGGTTTAAAATAGGATTTTTTTTGTACTGCCCTTCATACCTTCTAACTTTACACAATATTTCTATTTGTTAAACATGCATTGTTAATCATAATATTATGAAGAAATTCATGCTTGTTCTGTCTTGTGTTCCTTTTGTTTATTTTTTAAATTATATTTTCTTTATTGACGCTCGGAGGATTAAAATTTTTATATATGGATATTATTTATATGGATATATTATATTAATGGAGATAATTCACAAGATCGATAATTCTTTGAATTTCAAGGCTCTTGTTATACATATGTCTATATATACTGAACTTCAATTTTAGTATACAAGTATAATTTTTTTCTGTGTTAAGAGCATAAACAATTTTTTGGTGATATTTGGGAAGCATGCATAATTTCAGTATGTCGATTTACTACAAATAAAGCAACTACATCCTCTCCTTTTAAATTTGTTTTCAATTTATGACTAAGAAGTTTTTGTCATGCATTCCAAGAAGCTCAGTTTGAAGGTTTAGAAATTTCAACTCTTCTTCAATTTTGATTGTAATTTTTCAATATATCCCGTGTATCGAAAAAATATCATTTTTCTAAACAATACAGTTTACCAAACAAAGTAGGCATTTGAAACTTTTATCATATTTTCATAGAATTTACACAAATTTTTAAACAGTTACAATGAAAAATAAATTGGTCATTTTTTTCAGTTAAGAAAATCAATATTTTGCTGCACACAGGATTCTGATGCATAACATTGATCAAAATTCACAAAAGTAATGTCACCTTGTAAAAACAAAGTTCAATTTTGAAGTTATGGTCAATGCCCTTCTCGTGTATCAATTGGAAAAGAACCGATGCATTCTTCCCTTTTAGTGGCTTCCGGAAAGGAAGATCCACCCTTGATAACACCATGCTCAAAAGTAGGATATGTATTGCTTTCGTTAGGAGGAATCATTTGGCTTCTACTTTCTTTGACATTGTAAAAGCATATGACCACACATGGTGCAATACTTCCCACTAAACGCTAGTTTGAAATACTTCACATTTTATACACTTATGATCTCGGAGGGAATTTGCCTATTTTCAAACATAATTTTTTATCTTTTAGATCTTTTAAAGTGTGTGGTGGAGATATCTTCATGCTTTACCCAATTTGAAGAAGTTTCTCAGGCAAGCATTTCGAGCCCCACACTTTTCATTTATCTTATTTCACTTATTCTTTCAGAGCTCCATCCATCTGTTGATGGATCACTAATATCGATGACTTTCTGATTTCCTGCAAAGAATTGACAATGAGATTCACTAAGCAACGACTTCAGACCTGGTTGCATAGCGTGACGCGTTTGGGCATAGTATATCGACTAGCAAGAGTAGCTGTGTACATTTTTGCAGGAAACAGGGTCTCCAACATAAAAAAAAAGTTCCATTTCTAAAAAGTTATATGTATATTTTTTAGGAAATTTAGAGCAAAAATTTTCTTAATACAATTATTAAAAACATGAAATTTTAAGAAAAATCCAGTTAAAATTCATAAAAAGATTTTCTATTAATAATTTGTATAAAAATTGATGTATAAGAAACCTTTTTTGAACATGTATATAAAATTTCACACAGATATGATAAATAGTTTTTGAGAAATCGTGCGCACAAGCTAAAATTTTTTGTTCCAAGAAAGATGAAATTGAAAAATTACAAAAAAAAAAAAAAAAAAAAAAGAATTCAATAAAAGTAATATTCATTAAAAAGCCCCAGAATCATACGTACTACCCTCAGTAAGCTTATAATGTTCCATTTCTTGAGCTATTTTAATTTTTTTGGCCTAACGAGTTTCAAAGGAAGCTTCAGTTGCTTGCTTCTTAGCAAAAAAAAAAAAAACATGCACTTTATCAACACTTATACATTTATTCATTTTCTTCCTGTTGATTTTCATGTCTAAAGCAAGCATCGAATCACATGACATCTTTGGGATGTATATTTATTACAATTCAAAAGAATGTGTTTCAAATCATTGATATGGTTACATGAGCTATACATATTACACTATCCCGTAGATAGAATTTGTGTAAAAACCCTGGAGTTATGATCATTTTGCAGATGATTCGAGTGATGAAAATTTCCTCTCTTCTGCTCTTTGAGCACTTGGATATTTTATCAACATTTGGAATGTTTCCTAAGTTTTCGAAATATTTACTTGAATAAAAAATTTTGTTGATTTTTTTCATTCTGTTTCTGTAAATGTTGCTATGTTATATACTCTAGAGTAATCCAGTTGATATCAATATTGGACTACATAACCGATTTTGTGAGTTTGTCTGCCTCATCATTCCACACAATTTTCGAGTTTCCCAGAATCCAAATTAATATCATTTTAGTATGAAATTGTGATAGGATGAAAATTTCGCTGGCTAATCTGTGAATAACTTTTGGAGATTTTATATTATAATTTTTAGAGCATCTCTAAAATAGGGTGACTATCAGATAATATTAATTAATTTTTTATTTAATTCTGAGAGATCATCTAAAACTTGGAGTATGGCCTGTGTAAATATAGTTTTAATGGGATTTACTATGAAAGCAAATGAGGATTGTTTTGTTATGCTGCAACAGAAATCATGTTATGGTTCTTTTTTGAAGCATCCGTAGCTAGTATGAAATATGGTTTTTTTGAAGCATCCATAGCTATTATGAAATAATCTTGGTAGTTATTTCTCACTATTTCGTTAAATAATCCTCTGATGATACAAGTAGACAGGTTTTTGTCCTGAAATTCAAATTCATTGGTGTAAATTCTACTCGGAAGCTCTGTGAAATACACTAATATGGGGATAGAAATTAAAAGTTGCCTATTAATATTCAATGTATGAGAAATATTCGAGATATTGTATTTGTCTTCTTCCAGAATATTTAGATTTATGGTATCAGGGTGAGATGCAGAGGGGAAAACTCACCATTTGAAATTTGGGAGATAAAGAATTTATTTGCTAGCCTTTTTATTTTCTCCAAAATATTTCCTTACATGTTATTTGTAAAAGTACAATGTTTTGAGTCCATTGTGGTGAAACCAATGCGATTCTGAGTGCTTTGGTTTGAATGATATCGAAAAGTTTGAACTGATTATATGACCATTTGTGTATGATATGACAACTGAGACAGATCACATCACTAATTGATTGATGAGGGATGTAGGGCAACAAAGGCCATTATCCCTATGTGGATAAATTAATTTCAAATTAATAAATATCAAAGAATTTCATCCTCTGTAAAAAAGCTCTAAAATTCTTCTTCTTCAATACTGCTTTCTATAAAAATTCTCTGAAAGTGATAGTTCAACAGGAATCTAATTGAAAAATGTTCCAGGGTTCATTTCTATGGGAGGTATAGTTTGCATAAGTTAATAGAATGTGTTCCAAATCATTGATCCTACTACAGGTAGAACAAAGAGCATTATCCTGCAAAATGAATTTATTTAAAAGGTCAGGGGTAATTATCATTTTGCTGAGATATTGGATTCCTAGAATTTCTCCTCTTTTGTTTTTCATCCAATGAGAAATAATATCAATGGTTGGTATGTTCCCCAAAATTTCAAAGTATTTGCTGCAGTAAAAGTTTCCATTAGTTTTTTCTAATCTGTTATGATAATTGTATGCATGGATGTCTTCTGAAACTATCCAATCGATATTTATGTCAAGTTCTGTTACTGATTTTGCAATTTTATCCGCTTGTTCATTCCAAAAAAATTTTGAGTGACCCAGAATCCAAAGAAATACCAACTGCGTATTATATTGAGAAAGAATAAGAATCTTACTGGCCAATCTATGAATCACCTAAGGGGATTTTATAGAAAAGTTTTGAAGAATGTAGATTATAATGCATTTCTGTTAATTCATCCAAAGCTTGGCAAATCTCTAGAGCTTCAGCTGTGAAGATAGAGTTGATTGGTTTATTTTATAAGAAAAGGAAATAGTTCATGTTACACCTGCTAAAGCAGTAATGTTTGGGTTTTTAGATGCATCTATAGCAATTATAAAAAATTCCCAGAACCTATGTTCTAGTAATTCATTAAAGGAGCTATTAACTATAGGGATTGGTAGATTTTGGTTTTGAAAGCAGAATTCATTCGTATAAATCGAACATGGAAGATCAGTAAAATGGATTAGTCTAGGGATTGAGAATATCTTTTCTCTAGCTGTATTCAAATTTCTAAGAATAGGATCAACACAATTTTTATCATCTTCCATTATTGCTAGATTTAGTGAACCCTGGTTATTCAGATGCATAGGAGAATATTTCCCATTAGATATTGGATCAATACAAATTTTTTGTGCCAGACGTCTTAATTTTTTCGGAGAGCAATTCTTGTCCAGCCAATTTCAAAAGAATGATATTTGGGGTCCATTGAGGAAGACCTAGAGCAATTCTGAGAGCTTTGGGTTGAATAATATTGAAAGGTCTTAGTTGATGATCCGACCATTTATTCATGATGTGGTAAGTGTAGAAAAAGGAACTGCAAATGCTATTGTTATTAACTGAATAAGATTATCAGCTCGCAGACCATGATGTTTGTAGGCCATACCTTTAAGGGCATTAATCATTTTAGAGCTTTATTTTTCATTCGATTCATGATAGTTGTATTTTGTTTCCATTTAGAGAAATATACTCCTAAATATTTGATGTAGGTTTGCCATAAGAGAGGGTAACCAGCCAATAATACATTAGGAAATGTACGAATTCTTTTGTTTGAAAGTTCTGCTATAGTACTTTTGTCAGGACTTAAATTTAATTTCTAGTACTTGCACCACTGATTAATTCTTTCCAAGGTATTTTGTAGTTTCCGACATATGATATCAAGTGATTGATGGGAACAGTAAATAGTGAGTAACTATCTGATAAAATTAACAATTTTTTATTTAATTCCGTAAGGTCATCTAGAGCTTCTGCTGTAAATATAGTGTTAATAGGGTTTAAATTGTAAGCAAAGGAAGAATTTTTCGTTATTCCTGCAATAGAAGTCATGTAGTAGTTTTTTGAAGCATCCGTAGTTATTATGAAATAATCTTGGTAGTTATTTCTCACTATTTCGTTAAATAATCCTCTGATGATACAAGTAGACAGGTTTTTGTCCTGAAATTCAAATTCATTGGTGTAAATTCTACGCCGACGCTCTGTGAAATACAACAATCTGGGGATAGAAATTATATGTTGCTCATTAATATTCAATGTATGAAAAATATTCGAGATATTGTATTTGTCTTCTTCCAGATTATTTAGATTTATTGTATCAGGGTGAAATGCAGAGGGGAAAACTCACCATTTGAAATTTGGGAGATAAAGAATTTATTTGCTAGCCTTTTTATTTTCTCCAAAATATTTCCTGACATGTTATTTGTAAGAGTACAATGTTTTGAGTCCATTGTGGTAAACCCAATGAGATTCTGAGTGCTTTGGTTTGAATGATGTTTAAAGGTTTGAACTGATTATCTGACCATTTATTAATGATACGGCATGTATAATAAAAGATGCAGCAAATACTATTATTAGTTAACTTGATTAAGTCTTTTGCTCTTGGACCGAAGTTCTTATATGCTATTCCTTTAAGGCCATTGATTTTTTTCAAAGCTTTGTTTTTCATGTGCTTCATTGTTATACAATTTTGATTCTGTTTGGAAAAATAAACTCCTAGATATTTAATGGAAATTTGCCAAATGAGAAGGAATCCTGCCAACATAATATTAGGATATGTTTATATTTTTTTATTTGATGATTCCGCAATTGTACTTTTATCAGGACTTAGGGATAGTTTCCAGTAGTTGCACCATTTTCTTATTCTTTCTAAGGTATTTTGCAATTTTCTACTGACTTTATCCTCCAACACATCACGAAGAAATTTGACAGCAAAAGTAAATAAATAAACTCAGAAAAAGCAAAGCTAAGAGTTGAGTTGCTACAATGCTACTTATTGATTAAATTATTTTGATTTTAAGTGTGGCTCTTCTACTAAAACTATTCAGCATGAGAGAATAATTGTTAGAAAATTCTCTGACAGCTATGAGAAATGGGTGGGGCAGCGGCAGGTTTTTGTTCTCTTTTCACCAGTGTGGTTTAGTTTTTCTCGCGAATTTTTTTCTCTTTTCTTAAATTTTGGACGGTGTACCAGAAAATGAATGAAAATAATGAACACACAAGCAAAGCAAAGATGTGGCAGCTTCTTTGACATCATTTTTGATTTTTTGACATCATTATTGACTGCCGAGTTGCAAGCAGATTTGTAGAAAAGGAGGGAACGATCTTTTCTCGGCACACTTGCTTCGCAGATTCCAGACCTGTGAAGGTTGAGTTTTAAAGTTGAGAATGTTAAAGTTATTGTTAAGTTTAAAATAAACAAATTGTTCTTTGCCTGTAGCTCTCTTACTTTTAGCCTATTACAGTTGTCTCTCTAGCCTACACCTTCTGATAGGAAATAATGGGAACCGAAGGTTTTATTAACTGTACCCTCACCATAAAGATAATTTCTTCAGCTTCACGCATCAGTTACGGTTCCGATGAGGTTGATCTAGGGTTAGTATTGCAGTTAGGGAGGCCAAGGGTGAACCGACGGATCCACACTCCGAAGCAGTAATACTATACTTCGGTGTTACCTTTGAACTGTGCCTCACATAATTCAGATGACCAGCGGGTTGCCTTCCCTTGTTGGCCTCCTAGGTCGGTGGAGGCGCACTGAAGTGAAAACAAAACCCTTCTATGAATCTTAACTCTCGTGCCTCGATGGTCCCAATTCCGTTTTTTCCAATGTATCTCCGTTTCTCATCGAGAAAGCTATAAATGCCAGCGTAGGGTTCGTGAAGACGATTCGCAAGATACACACCGGTGATTTATTACTGGATGTGTATTTGCGAAACAAGCTTCCCCCTCATGAATCTGCGCCAATTGGACCATTTTGATGTGACCGTCGTTTCGAACACACGAAAACAAACTGTCGAGGTCAGGCCCGGTGCACTCGTTGTGCACAATCTGGACACGACTGTGAAGACTACGTGTTTAGGGAGCGATGAGACAACTAATATGGGGGGGGGCATCATCCCTCCTATTCTCGATCATGTCCAATGTTGAATTAGGAAAAAGAGGTCACAGCTGTGAAGATAGAAAATGGTGTATGGTAGGTTGGATACACTATTTATACCATACTAACACTACATATATACAGGGGGTGGACAAAAATATGGAAACACCTTGTAAAATGCATGATTGAAAAGAAAGATTGATTTTAATGAAATATGTAGGTGGCGCTGGCGTTTTTGACTACTAACGCCACCTATACAACTTCGTAAATGTGCTAAACAGTTCAGTTGTTGTCGGAGTACTGTTATGTGAGGTTGTCATTGCATTATGTCAGAGTTAACAGACTTCGAACGTGGGCAAATTGTTGGAGCACGTATGGTAGGTGCTTCCGTAAGCAAGGTAGCCGAGGTGTTTAGTGTTTCAAGAGGTACTGTATCGAAGATTTATTCCGCATATTTGAAAAGCGGAAAAACATCATCTGCTAAATCACAGCGCGGACGAAAGTGTGTGCTGAGTGATCGTGACAGACGATCATTAAGGGCAATTGTGACGAAAAATAAGAAGACCACAGCTGCAAAAGTTACTGCTGAAATGAATGTTGTGTTACAGAACCCTGTGAGTACCAAAACAATTAGAAGGGAGCTTCATAAACAGGGAATTTCTGGCCGTGCTGCAATTGAGAAGCCACTCATCAGTGATGCTAATGCCCGTAACAGGAAAAGGTGGTGTTTAAGTCATAAAGCCTGGACTATAGGGCAGTGGAAGCGTGTAATATGGTCTGACGAGTCTTCTTTCACATTGTTTCCACTTCTGGCCGAGTTTACGTCTGGAGAACGCCATCTCAAGCCTATAATACAGACTGCTTGTTGCCAAGATTGAAACATGGCGGGGGTTCTGTTATGGTTTGGGCAGCCTTATCGTGGTTCTCTGCTGGCCCCATGATAACTGTGTCAGGGCACATGACTGCCAAGACTTATGTGAACATTTTGGCAGATCAAGTTCATCCCATGGTACAAACTTTGTTCCCCGATGGTGATGGTGTCTTCCAAGACGACAAAGCCCCTGTTCACACAGCTCACATTGTCCAGGACTGGTTTTCTGAGACCGAGGAGGATTTGTCCCATCTCCCCTGGCCACCACAGTAACCAGACCTGAATATTATCGAACCTTTGTGGTCCACATTGGAACGGAAAGTGCGTTCTCGTTATCCACCGCCAACATCGTTATCTGAACTTGCCACCGTTTTGCAGGAAGAATGGTATAATATTCCCTTGGCACACATACAGGAACTGTATTTATCCATTCCGAGAAGACTGCAAGCTGTTTTGGATGCCAACGGGTTTCTTACACCATATTAAGCAAAGAAACATGTTTTTTAAAAGGTGTTTCCATATTTTTGTCCAACCCCTGTATATATACACGATTTCTATCATGTACACTATAAACTACTGTGTCATAAGGTACGCCTACCCCTGGAGTTTCCTATGCATCAAAGAAAAAAAAAAGTCTTTCATATCTTGTCCCCCCAAGAGGTGTGTTTGGACATTCAGGGTTACATGTTTTACGATTTCTGATATTTTCTCGAGGGATTTTAAGTCTTCGGAATAAAA
>BMAW01054550.1:7836-20486 GCA_019974015.1 Nephila pilipes
TTTTTTTTTTTGTGAAGCAGCATTCAAAGTTAGAAGAGCAAATATTGAATATTGGCAATTGTAGTTACCCACATCTCCATACTGAAAAAAAAATCATCACAGTTACATACGAGTATCTTATGATTGCTTATCAAAAGTATATAAATACATATTTCCTGATTTTGAAATAGCGTCAAAAATTTCTTCTGGCCATACCAAAACGAAGACTATTGTCAACAATGTTCTTGCACCTAATTCTTGTACAGGAGATTTTGGAATCGTCAAAAAGCGCTCCATTTATTGGAGTATGCACTGATAGATCGAATTTTGGAGCACTAAAACTTTCTCCTAATTTATTTCGATAAAAGTCAAGGCATGATCCATAAACTTATAAAAATGGTACCATTTGCGAAAGAAAAAAAGCTGATACTATATTTCGAGTTCTAGTAACAACATTGGGAGGGGGGGGGGAGGATCTGAAAACAAAATGTTTATCATCTGGGGGTCTAAGAAAAAAACATCATTGTTATTGGTTGAATAATTCCGTGTAATACGCCTTAAATGGACTGACCATAAGTATTCAGTCTTTTATCTTAATTATTTTTCGATTTGCTCTGAAAGAGATCTGTAATTTTGTTGATATAGATTACAAAACGTTGATATTTTACTCAAAAACAAAATAGTTATCTTTATTTTCCACAATTAATAGAATGCTCAAAATATATCACGTTATAAGATCATACATTTTATTGCAGGAATATCAATCACTGTTAATTATGAATTATTTTTGAGAATGATTCGAATATTTATACATTCTCTGATGTACGTTTTCCACAGCAAAATGAAAATCATGGAAAAAGAAAATAACTCTCTCTCAGAAATATTATGTCGTCTAAAAATTCTATACTCTGTTAAAATCAGTTTAATTAAAAAAGGAGCATAATTTTGCCACTGAAAGTGAAGCAGTGCATAAAAAGTATCAAATTCAAGAAGTTATGACACGTTTATGAAAGGGGAATTTTATATCTGAATAAACGGTTGGTTGGTTGATTTTATTAACAATGCACTAGAAGCAACACGAGGACTATTGGAGACGGACCTTGTAATTTTGAACACTGGTCAAATGACGACCCGGACAAGTGAATAAACAGATAACTTCTTTTAAAAAATTTAAAATTTTTCTTCAGGTGTTAATGAAAAAACCACCTTAAGGAGCTGGACAGTGTCTTGCACACTTAAGCGAAAGAGGTCTGCAACTTAATGATTCTTTATTATTTGATCAGCTACTAAATTTAAATATTTTTCTTGAAGAAAAGGACATAACGCTGAATTTTTAACTCTTCCGACCGATTTAATATTGAATCAGTTGAATATTTTTTTTTTTATGAAAGAAATGATATCCAGTCCTCAGAATTTTTAAAAATGTATTCATTGCTCTTTGCTAACTAGTAATGCTGATATCGAGAGGATTTATCATTAAAAATCAATATGGACAAATGAACAAAATAGGCTGTAACCAGATTCAGTGAAAAAGTTTATTCTGGTGCAATACAACTTTAAAAATATCAACTGCAAAAAATTTTGAATTCTGCTTTAGCAAAAAAGAATATCTTGCAAGAAATAAGGAGCAAAGCAAATTATGATTTTGTTGAAAATAAAGGGTAAAATAGAAATGTTTCGTATGTGCATTATGCTTATTTTTAATAATTTTGTTTTGGTTTCTTCAAAAATTAGATGTGATTTTACAAGAAATTTATTGCATTGATGAGGTATGTAAAATTTTATTTGATGTTTTTTTATAAAATGGTGATTCCGCCAATGCACACTCTTTTTTCACATAAGCAGAGTTGGAATTTAATGATCGGTGCAGTATTAATTGCGAACAGTAGTTTGTAGGAGGAACTGTATTTAAGTTAAATACTTTTTTTTTAATAGTACAGAGTTAAAAGTTTCTTAAAATTTATTAATCATTAAAATTCAAATTTATTTAACTGAGAAGCTTATTTGGATATTGAAAAGTACTTTTTTCCTAAATTTCGAAAAAATAGAAGTATCCAATTTCAGCTATTTGAAAATTATAATTCTAAACATTTGTGGTAACAAAATTTATAAATAAATCTATCTAAAACACGTTAATTTTTATAGCTCTATTCTACCAAGTGTATTTTTAATACCTCTTTCTCTCTCTCTGCATGTTACATTTTATATACAATTTAAAATTAAGATGATTATTCGAAACTACATTATTGATTTACAAAAATGAAAGTTGAGAATATTGAATAATGTTTATTCGAATTTCTAAGTAATTTAAAAAAAAAAAAGTTTTTCAAATATTTTTTCCTGCGATAAAAGTATTTTTTTTGAATGAAATACTATGATTTTCTTACTCATATATAACAAATTAATGGGTTTTTATGCAATTCATATTTTAAAAATGCAAATTTTCGTAATAAAATTAGGAAGTATAATAATAAGATAAACAAAAATAATGTATCATATGCAATATGAAAGTTGTATAAACAATTTTTTAGGAAGAAGCTTTTGAATCAACATTTATTTTCCAGAGTAAATAAAAAGAAAAAAAAAAAAAAAAGAATAAACAGTAACAATTAATATTCTTTACATCAAATAAGTATCTCTTTTCTCTCTCACGGGAAACAAAATTTTAATTTGCTTCTATAATTCCTTGAGATAATTTTCATTCACAAGACTTCGAATTAAACGTTGAAATAAAACCCATAAATTAAAATCTCATTTCTGAGTGCTTTATCTTAGAAAAATTATGAATTAAAATCTCAGAATGTAGATTTTCGTAACAGAACATTCAGAGAGCAACATCTCTTTCCCCTTCCATTCAAGAGAAAAGCGGAGGCGCTGTTTGCTCAATCGAAAACATTGAGTGTAATTTTTAAAAAGTATGCTTCCTCTAACCAACACCCACGCATTTTCATCGATTTACTACGTATGTGTGCGCTTACTATATTTCATTGATAGCGTTGTTTCTTGAATAACCCCAGGGAAAAGACAGCTTATTCACAAAGGAAAATAAAAAAAAAAAAAAAAAAAATGAGGAAGAAGATGTTATGATACAAACGAACTTCTATTACATTTTTCTTCTTTGCATATGACATTTTGATAATCAAAAAAGAATAAAGGTTATTGATGCATTTAAATTATAAAATACAATTTTGTAGAGAGAGCCATGCATAAAAAAGGAAAACATGAAAAAAAAAATTATTTTTTAATTTGATATTATCAAAAGCAGATTAAAATCTCATTCAGAATTTTTTTTTTTTTAAACATAGCCATCTTATTAATTTCTTTCTAATGTAGCGGGTTGAATTTCAACTACATCCATACATAATGGAAGTAATTAAATATAAGAGTTGAGCGAAATGAGATAATTATTTATTTTATTTTATACTGCTATCGCATAATATTTTATTTGTTCCTTTTTAAAAATTTATTTATTTGTGTTCATTTTTGCATGAAAACAGTACTATAGATATAAAAGTAAATGAATACAAACATCACAGTCATTAAAAATATTCTTCACTAGTAGTAAAATGTTTCTTATACTAAAGGCGCATTATTATTGCCTGGGTAATATTAATGTGCCTTAACGTCAATAATATATTTGCTAAATATACACAGCTTAACAACAGCCATTTTGAGACACCTGGTTATAAAAATAATCGAAGTCAATATAATCGATTTTTTTTGTTAATGGAAAAAAACCAGTGAAATTTGAGATTTGAATAAGTTTGAAAAAATCACTGAAATGCTTTCCCCCTAATGCAAACAATTCTTCTTTTTATTGAATGCTCTCTACATGTAAACAATCATTAAATAATGTTTCAAAAATGCGTTCAAACTATTTTCAAACAGAACTTTTATGATGTTGTAAAACAAATAATTTCGGAAATAAGATGAATTAATCACAATAACCTTAGAAAACAGATACTACCATGCCTTACGTTTTTATCACACATAAAATGCTTTTTTATATTTAAAAAATGCAAATGACTCAGAGAAATTGGAACAGAATTTATTACAACAATTAAGAATTATTTTGCACTCATGCAATATGCATATAAGAGTTGAACACTATTTTGCAACTCAGGAATTATAAAAGCTCCTTTCACGATATTTCTTTTTATGTGCATAAGTTATAAAACTTTTAAATAAACTTATATTTGAAGTAAAAATGAACAATACGGATAAATTTCTCAAGAGCACGATGGAGAATTACAAATTAAATACTAAATCAAAGAACAAAGCAACATGCCAAAAACTTTGATCACGAAACTCAAGAACGAACAGAAGCAGAATAAAAAAAAAAAAAAAAATCTCACGTCTCTCTTTCACTAGAATTCTTTTATCCAATTCTTCACTTAAGTCAATCACACGATAGAGCCACTGCACCGGATCATGAGAAGCGCTAAGAACAAACATTTCATTGTCATTGCACGGGGCAAAGTGTATGCAGGGTATTCATAGGCAAGTGGACCCTGGGATACGTACACAAAGATCGTGTTGGAACATTGGGCAAAGCCACACAAAGATCAATACAGCGATTTTCGGCTGATAGCTTTATGTTCCCCGGGTTACTAAGTTTTCCTCGCTTTAGAAATCGAATTTTCCCCTACGTTGAGCTGTAATTCCCTAAGAAGAGGGAAAAGAGAGAAAGATGGAGCAATAAGTAGTAATAAAAAACCGAGAAGTACTTAAATTTTCCTAAGTTGCATAAATAAGGAGTTTGGTAACAAATAAAGGATGTATTTAATAGGGTGGAAATTTCAACAATAAGGAATATATATATTTCAAATTTACAGCCAGAAAAGTTCTAATATTTTTTATTTAAAGTTTTATACCATTACGTGTTTATGAAGAAATTTAAACATATTGCAAAAATCATGTAAGTTTTACTACACATGCATAAATGCTGAATGATAAAATTTTTCCGTTATAAACAATTTATTATTTTTTTCCTAATTGTAAGTTCAAGAAATTCGAAATTTCGCAAAAACAGAGATTTTATTTTGTGAAATCTTTAAAAATCTCGAAAAGATAAGCTTCTGGTAACTAAAAATTTTAAGTTACTATATAATTTAGTTTAAACAATTTCTATTTTTTTCATGTTCATTGTTCACACACAAATATATCTAAAAAATAATTAAATATAAAAACAAAAGCATAAAAAAAGTTCTCAGTTTAGAATTTTTAGTGAAATAAAATTATTTATCTAGCATGTTAAATGTTTATTTAATATTTTTTTTTGGGGAAAAATAATTTATCAATGAAAAAAATTAAGTCACTTTTGACACTGAGTAATTTCGTAACTTCTACGATGATGAGAGCTGAACATTGGAAATTTTTAAGAAATGTTAACAAAAAGAAAGCTAATTTATTATATTTAAGTAGTAATTCTTAAATAAGGGGGAAATATTAAGTCTTACTTTTCTAAGTTACGCTGGACATAAAAATATTTTCTTTTTTTATAAAAATCTAAATAATTACAAGGCAAAGGTAAAAAGATAAAAGGCAAATAAAAAAAGTTGTGAAAGCATGCTTAGTAACAAAACAACTGCTTACGCAATGAAGCTAACTATTAATACTACAAAGCACGTATAACGTCTCTTACTTTTCCAGAGTGCTGGGAACAACTTTCCTAGAGAGACCTTGGAAATTTCCAGGGTCAGGGATATATCCAGGGGTCGTGAGCGGTTCCAGGGTTTTACGGTAAGTGAAACTACTACATACAACTGAATTTCGATCGCTCGCTACGTCACAGACCAAGTAATCCTTGCATTAAATTATATCGGATTCACAGACACTATCAATACAAGACAATCGATTTTTTGATTAGATTGGCCTCCTTTAAAATTGTCTCAGTGGCGCTAGCGTATATTTAAAATAAATTGGAAATATTTTATTCTAATATTAGTAAAAATTTTGGGATGTTTTTATTGGGGTCATCTTTCGCGTTTTGTATTATAGTCTTTTCCTTACTCAGGTTATATATAATATTTTGTTAGTTTGAATAACTATTTCATGCATTTTTAAATTTTTTTTTTAAATGATGAAAAAACAAAATTATCAATTTGTTTTTTTAGTAACTTATTATATTTATATTGGAATATTAACTATAATGCAAAAATGTAATTAAATTAAGTATTTGAAAACTTCATTTCTGAAAACTTATAAACTTCAGAAATATTATTTAGAAATAAGTAAAATGATGTATTTGTCAAAAAGAATTCCTAGATACATAATTACATTTTCTTTTTGTGGTCAAACTAACTGAAAGAAATTACAATGTCAAGTTTAGTGATTCTATATTCATAATAACAAAATTATTGTTTTAAATATAATAATAAAATTCATTTAAATGCTTATAAATTATATTTTACGTTAACTTTTAGGATAATAAATAGACATTGATTAACTAATTTGTTCGGAAAGAAATAAAAAAATATACTAATTTTTGATCAACAGGTATAAAATACTCGTATTACATTTGGGAGAAATGAAAAATAAAAAAAAAATTGTGACGATATGAAAAAAAGCGATATATATATATTAAGTATACAAAACCATTTATACTTAATTTCGATATTCTAATTTTTTTACGAATCAATATATAATAAAAACCTGCTGTCCGAAATTTTTGATAAAAATCAAATTCAGAAGCTTTAAATTTTATTATTATTAACATTGAAATATTTCTCAAAAATTCCCAAGTTCATTTAATTTTCTGCTTCAGTTTATTCAGTGGTATTCATAAACGTAGAAACATTAAAAACAATCTATTTCACATATTAAATACTAATCATAAGAAATACATTGTTTTTTGTTTATTTAGCATTGTATACTAATTCATTTTAATAGTTTCCTTTTTCGTTACAAACAGCTACATTAATTTTTACAAAAATTAATTCAAAATTATGATAAACACGATATTTTAAATAACAGTTTAGAGTCCACCTTGTTCCCAACACAGAACTTACTAAAATACGCAATTGGATATTTGGACTACTACATTTGCATCTCTCAAATAGAGGAGGGTGTAGTCTTTTCGTTACTAAATAAAACCCCGAGAAGACCAGATGAATTGGAGTATTTCATTTGAATAGGAAGCTCTCATATTTCCGTGCAGAAAGAAGCTATTGATTTCCACATAAATAGACTTCTTTGTTCACGAACACAAGTCACAGATCTTAACTAAAGTTGAATTGCATGGCCTGGGATTAAAGATCTTGGTACAGACAAGAGAGAATAACCTCTTCGATTCTACTTCCACTTTTAATTATGAACGGTTCTCACGGGACCTCGTCAGATTTGCTGAGAGCTTCCGATTCGTTCCAGCGGAAATGGAATTCTTCGTTTTTGACTAACTCAGCATGAAAACTTCCTACTGAAATCGGAGAGCACTCATCTCTCCTTGAAAGAAGAAATAAATTCGGGGAAGGTGAAGTAATATTTGGGTTAAACTGTGAATCAAATATCTGAAGTCACTAAGTTTTATGACCATTTGTAATATTCACGTTGATTTCCTGTTTCCAACAACCCGGATATGATTTTATTGTTTACGTATTGATAACTAAGTCATCAGACTTAATTTGGTGTGACTTCCAACGGTGTTCAAGTAGATGACACATAATTAGGCTTGCACAATATCCGTTAATGAGGCATATTTAACCTCAATGAGACTTTCATAACAGAAACAATAATAATAAAAAGAGATTTCTTTTTTTTTTTTTAAAAAAAAAAAAAAAAAAAGGAAATCAAGTTTCCATGGATTTTAACGGAATAAATACAGAATATTTCAGATTTTTTTCTATTCCCATTTAATTCTTATTATTTATTTAGTTTTACTTAAAAGTAAATTAGTTTTACTTAAAGTTTAGTTTTACTTAAAGACAACTATTAATTTCTCCAAAATAACTGCTAAAATTTTTTTTAAAAAAGATTTTTATATTGAGATGACGTGAAATTTTTTTCATCGAAAGTAAAACTTTCAAAATAATTCGAGCCAGTTCGATCATTCTATCACAAAACTTAACGAAAATGGTTATCGAACATAAATATTATAAGACAACTCTGAAAAAATTAGTCATCGAATTATGGATTTTAGATCATAAGGATATATAATGAAAAAGAATTAATAATAATATAAATATATTAAAAACATTTTTAATTTAAGTAGTTTAACATTCATTTTAATTTCTATTTCCTGATTTACTTGCATTCAGAAACAAAAGAAACTTATATTGTACCAATAAAATCAAGCGGACCTTATTGTAATTTTTACGTATGAAAACATGAAATTGTAGACTGTATTGGAAAACAAATGCTATCTTATAAATAAAAATTAATTTTAATGTAATAAAAAAAATACGAAAATACCAACATTTCTGAAAATAAAATTAAAAAAATGTTTTAGTTCAAAATATTTAAAATTAAGTCAAAAATTTCAGCAGATATTGATTAAAAGAATTTATTTTCATGTCATATCTACGTAATACTAAGAATCAGGAATTGGGACTAGTTTATGTTATTGCCTTTATATATATTGCACAATAAAAAAAGTTTTTAAAAAAAGATTAAATCTCTAATAACATTCACTATAACTTATGTTAAAACACATTTAAAAAGTTTTCATACAACTAAAATATAATAATATTTTACATTTAAATAATAAAGGTAAATACAAAAAAATCTTAAGTTCCGAAATTAAAGAAATATGATTCAACCTTCTCTTTAAAACAGATTTATAAATTTAATGGAAATTTCCCTACCCAAAAGACGAAAAATGTCATTCAAGAGGATCATAATTCATTTTTCTCGCTCATTTCATCAGAATGAAATCGGGTTAATATAACATCATTCGTCAATATGTCGGTTTAATTACCGAAAGGACAGTTTTTTCCAGCACAGTAAAAACGAAGGCTATTTTAAGGTCTTCCACATGCAACATTGATTTGAAATGTGTTTCGGACACGGCTGAGGGAGGAAAAATTTATTGTACCTTTCAACGTCAGTTCTTAAGGTCATGCGATAGATATATTTAATATTTCAGTAGAGGACTGACAGTATTTTTAGTGGTTATTACATGAAAATATTATTCCTTCACACAAGGTTATTTATAAATGAATCGCAGGGGTAAAATGTGAGGTGATTGGATGCTTAAATATTTCTACATATGCTATAAGTATTTTTCGAGCTTTTTTCATATGAATATATTAAGTTTTCACGCTATAAATGTAAGAATGGTTTGCATGTCTCCTATTCAGAATTTTATTAGAACTTTTCCCATTTATTTGATTATTATTGAAGATTTCAAATATATAATCTTAGAAGAATTTATTTTAGATATGCTTAATTTTTTTAAATGGCTTTTTGGAATTAAATTATAAAAATTTAAAGCTGTATAAAATGAGTTTTCCTAATTAAATTTTATCCATTGTTATGAATTATGATACACAAATACGCACAAAATGCTTTTTTAAATCATAAAAATGAATAAATGTTACAGTTTTCTATAATATATGATGTAACATATATTATAGAAATATCATAAAAAAATGTATATTGTTTTAGAAATATTACTGCTGTTTGAAAACAAAAAACATAAAAGTGTTTGAAAAATTTAAAATTATTATTTTGTTTTGACACACACACAAAGAGAGGGAGAGAGCATAATATTAATCCGCGTAGAATCTTGAAATTTTAACTTAATCCGAATAAAAAAAAAATCATTTTTTCCCCCCAAGAAATTCTCCGATATCTTTTTGAAAGTTTGAAGTAATGAATATTATGAAATAAAGAATATTTTTACTTTCCATTTATTTAAATATAGCTTTTATATTTAAATAAATGTAAAATTACGCATTGTATATGGGGAAAAAGTTTTATAAACAATACTTCAAAAAGAAACTATTTTTCTACATATTAAACAAGATGCTTTAAGAAACATTAATTGCTAATATTAACAATTAATAAAAACAATATACTATTTCTCTTATGTAATGATAAATATGCCGCAAAATGAATTAAGGTGGTTACTTTACGCAGCATTTTTTCTATTTCTGTAATGTTTAAGGAACATTTTGAAAAAATTGACGTCTCGTACAGTAACCAAATTGCGTGAGTGCATTTATCGCATTATTACTACTATTTTAATGAGATATTTAGTCAAAAAAATTATTAAAGAAAAAGAACGGTTTAAAATATACACTAAGGCTTATCATTTTCAAATTTTTCGCACGTTTCTCTACACATGAATTATTTTACAAGTAGCAAATTAAGACTTAAAAAAATTGCTCTCATTAAAATAATAATAACAGTGCATTAAATGAATACGAAAAATTAGTGACTGAGCTACCAGTCAATTTTGTAAAAAAGGTTCCTAAAACCTGGTCATTTTTAAAATTACGGAGATGGGAAAATGCTGCGTGAAAAGCGATTTCTTAAAAATTTGATACACTCTTTCCAAATGAGATTAAAAGTATATCCATATTACTAAAAATCCGAATATATAAAATTTGAACTCTGCAGAAATAACATCATAATTTCTGTAACATGACCGTATAGTTATTTTTTTTCTAAGTGTTGTATTTGATATTGGATACAGAAATTCTTAACTCATCAAAGTGAGAAAGTTGAAGGACCAACTTCCAATTTCACTTTTTAGCCAGCATTTGAAGTTTTGGAAGTTTTTGAGTGGCATGACTTTTTAAGCAATTACTGACCAGGATAATAAAACTTTGTAATTTTCTTGAATTTTTTTATGAAGTACATTTAAAATTATAATAACTAAAGCTAATTAAGCACACACAAAATACATACAATGTTTAAGAAAAAACACGGAGGTTCGTATACAAAACAATCGTTTTCAATTCGGAAATTTCAAGAAATGTATGAAAAGTTTATCCCCTAGAAGATAGTACATATATATATATATATATATATATATATATATATATATATATATATATAATAAAAAATTACAATTTATTATGGCAAATTTCATAAAAATCTGTGTACAGATGCACTTTATATAGATAAATTGTATTGCTTTTGACGAGTTTCTTCGTATAATATATCCTCCCAGAGGCTTACCTTTTTTTTAGATAATTGTGGGTATCATGAACCCGAGGTTTTACCCTAGCAATAGTTTTCTTTCCCATGAATTCACAGTCTTTGATAAAAGCGGGTAATCCTACAAATTCTTTTATTCGACCTCAGGATATCCTAGCGATTCTTCTCTATTTTTGACTCTCCTTCTTGTCAACTATTTTTTCCCTTTTTCTTCTATCTTTCTGACGTTTAGATCACAGTAACACAGAATTAGGCCCAGCATAGCCACATTTAACTCTTGCGCTATGAATCCCAATTTTCACTCGCTCACTGCCTATAATATGGCAAATATTATCCTTTGGAAGATTGTCCGCATGTTGAGCCCGATCGGCAATATCTTTGGCAGCACCAACAACATCGAAAGGTTCTCCGCTACACTTTAGTGAGGCAAGGGATAAACCAGGACGAAACTGAATTTGAGAAACCTTTGCTTTCTCGTACTCTTCCTGTAGCTCAAAAAATTCCTTTCTCACTCATATTTCCAAACAAGACACATGTAAAGTAAAAAAGTTGATGAAGTAGACAATACTGATGTGGATTTTTGACGACTGACAAAAATTCCAGGTGTATATATATATATATATATTAATGAGTCATTCAATACATGGCCGAAATACTTTTATTTCCATATTGTAGCAGACTTTAGTCTGGCTCCGGCCACCGAAAAGAAACATTCGGGCTCCGGCCGGAGCTAAATTCCCACACAAATCTCAGATGATCATCAGAGAGAGGACGAACGTAAGGGAAGAGCAGTAAGAAGAGGAGAGAAGTTTAAGAAGAGAGCGTTTTTCGCTTTGTTCCGCTATTTATATGAGGGAATATTCAATTAAACGTCAGAGTCCACATGGCCTGAATGGAGGGACTTCCAGGGAAGATAAGTATAGACTTAAAGTCTGGTAGGTATCATCCCTACAGGTCTGTCCCGTGGGAAGAGAGTATTGTTAGCGAATATTTTTAGAACGCGTGATTGAATTAATTAAAAAGAATAAGGAATTATATCAGGAAATACGAATGAACATTGTCGTTTAAAGGAGAGAATGGGCAAATTTAGTAACTTAAATTATTTAAGTGAGAAATTATTGGGAATTAAGTTAAATCATTACATATATATATATATATATGTGTGTGTGTGTGTGTGTGTGTGTAAAATAATTGAATAGGACAACGGAATGAATACCACATATACTAAATCCTAAATTAATAAAAACAATTTTTTTTTAAAAAAAAGAAACAATTGTATGAATTATTCCTTTCTTAAACTCTATGAATTAAAAACGAATTGATAATTAAATTTGATTAATGCATTAAATCTAATTTACTGAGTTGAGCATCTACTATTTGTTATTATTTATACTAGCTTATTACAAACAAAGTTCAAATTCAAAGAATTAACTCTAAATTTTGCCGATTTTATATGCATCAGACAATTTAAAATTTATCAGTTATGAATTCTATGAAAAGGAACAAAAAACAAGCTCGTGATAATTAAATTGTTCGTAAATACAAAAAAAAAAAAAAAAAAAAAAAAA
>BMAW01054550.1:20586-40869 GCA_019974015.1 Nephila pilipes
ATAAAAAATTTTTTAAAAAAAAAAAAAAAAAAAAAAAAAAAAAAAATGTGATACGAAGTATGAAAATGAATACTCAATGGTGATATGATGAGTTTTTGTTTTGTTAATAAATAAATAAAGGGATTCGTGCTGAAATAGAAGCAGTAATTGCTGAAAATAATAAAACCGACAATAATGGTACGAAGGCGAGGGACAATCTCTAATTCGATAAATATTCTTCAACATGTGCATAAAAAAGAATACATTAGTCATACAAATTACACAGATGGTCGTTTGAAGATGATATTTATGGTATTATGAAGCGTCTTATTAAAAATCGATGAAAGACTCTATAAAGAAAAATAAACCATGTCAATTAAATTCCGCAAGCTTGTATCAAATGGATTATTAATGGAATGCATGTTCTGGGAAATTATCTTTTGACAAGTCAATATGTCTTGTCATGTTTTTCATAGACAGTAATAAATGTATTAAGCATTTAGAAAACAAATATTTTAACATTTCATTCGCTTATGTTTTCTTGCAACTATTATAATTCATGTAAATTTACTACGCATACAATTTAATTTCAAAAGAATCTGTTTCATTATGTAATGTATTGTGAATTTTTTTTTCATAAAATATTCCAAAATAATATAAAATAGATTTTCATTAATACACACATTTTAAAATATTTGGAATATTTTTTATTTCATATAAGTTTATGATTCAAAAGAACGTTTATTTCCATTTGAGTTTTTCCCTTGAAAATAAGTAGGTTGAATTTTTATTTAAATGTTGCAATTTCACATTTCTTCCCCGAACATATTTTGATGTAAAACAGAAAAGTCTTAAATCTAAGAAATTAATACATATTTTTTACTTTCCTTTTTACTGTTATTAAATTATCAAGTTTGATTTTATTACTGAGGAGTGTGTGTGTGTGAAGAAATTCAGACCCACACATACATATTCCCCAAGAAAAAATTAATCATTAAATATTTCTGTGGCTGAGCTTTCCAGCAGCTGGTTTATGTTGACAGTAACTTTGACAGCTGGGAAGAACCGTGAAAAATCTCAGCTGTAATGGGTTGAACACGACGTTTCCATAACCATCTATCATTTGCTTAGTCTCACCCTACTATTTCGGTCCGAGTAATCGGTGAACTGGCAACGTACCTTTCAGATGAAAAAAAAAAAAAAAAAATAGCATCCGAAAAGAAATAGGGACATGGCATTTTAATGTACAAATTCAGAGTATATAAAAAGCAAATTCAGAGACTCAATAATAAGAGAGAAAATAAACAAATACTTAGATTCTAAAGAAATTTCTTTTTATTTCAAAACATTAGAAAAGTTTTAAAATTCTAATAAAATGTGTTTTTTAAAAAAATTGTTTCATTATATTAATAGGTTATTGGAAAGTAAAACAAATGGTACCAGTATATCAATAGGTTATTGATATATTAAAACAAATTATGTTCTATTCTTAATTTTTGTTTCAAAAAATAAGGTTTGATTTAATTAACATCCCTCTAGAACTACAAGAGCACTACTGGAGGTGGATTTTTTAATTTTGATCCATGATTCGGTGAAGAACGAGATTAAGTGACAAGGACGAAACTCGAACTGATAACATACTTTTCTAATTTCCACACCTCTCTATATCAGGATTTAGGGACCAAATTCCATTTTAACGAGAAACAGCTCACATTTTTCCGCTTACCGAATGTTCGTCTTGCTTTTCTGCTTTGATGAATATATTCACGAAGCTCATTTTCATAACATTATAAACAAAATGTCTGTATTTTGCTATTTGTCCAAACTAGTCTTTAAAAGATTTTATTTTTGATTACCTTTCAAATTTTTTTTGTGTGCAAAAGTTGAGTTGTTACTGTCATGCATAAGAAACTATAGCTGTCTTCAGAATGAATTTATTTTTCAGAAATGTGAACTAAAAGTTTATATTAGCTTGTTACAACAATTCTTTGTCGGAATTATTTTTTGTTGTTCACAGTAATTCAATTTTTTTCACCTAATTATAAATATATGAATCTTTCATTTTGTAGATCACATTTGTACAAAATCGAATAGTGGCTTAAGAATTACAAAAAGTGATTTGTGATTGAACATCCTTGATTTTATCACGAATTATAGTATTGAATAAAGTAAAAGAACTACATCTTCAGCCCAGAATACTCACTAGACGTGGTTTACTGTATAGAGAACAACCGATTTTGGTATCTTCCTTGCTACTTGTTATGTATCAAAATTAGAAATATATAGTGATTAGTGGTTCCCACTATCACAGAGCAGTGATTCTTAATTTCAGATAGTCCCTCTTAACCTCTCTGAATTCACAAGGGAAGGATGCTTAGATGATCATTGTATACATAACTCTCAAGAATGCCGTTGGTTTATTTGGGAGCAAAAAGGCACTTTCTTACTCTTGGTGGTGACGCTTTATCCTCCCTGGCAACTTATTTAAATGAAGTTTCTCGCCAAAATTGTAACAAACACTTAAACTATTTCATCACACATACATCGCACTTCTCTCCGGACACTCTTTACACACGAGGCACACACTTACATCCACCCTCAAACATATTACTTCTAGATGTATAATAATTTAAATCACAATCACCACAATATGTAGCGCGAATTAAACCACAGTACCTGCGTTGGGGCAACACGTATCACAACCCTCATATATATCAATTTCAGTGTTATGCATCATTTAAGTTTAAACTGAGTTGTTTTAGTAAACTTAATGAATCAAATGACTGTCTTCTTTTGAGTAATTTTGTCATTCAAATCTTACTCAGCTTTGAACGGATCTTCTTTTCTCTCTTTATTATACGATCATTTGACTTTGTTACTATTGTTAGTTAATCTCAAAATTTATTTTTCAAATATAGTAATAATTAAATCTGAGAGAAGTCCCGTATCAATAGTAAATAGACCTTGTATAGATTTATATAAAAGCATACAATTGTTTTCATGTTACAAATTAATGTTTATTCGAAACAAAGTGTTTTGTTAAAAATAAAAATGTTAAACTAAAATATTAATTACAATAATAATTTTATATTTGTTGAAAATAAAATACTTAATTGACTACAAAAAAAAACAGGAACATGAACTTATTTTTATTTTCCACAGCTTTTAACTAATGTTTTTTCTTCCTTCCCCTTTAAAATCTGAATTACTTTATTTTAACGTAAAAAAATTTCAATAAAAAATTTATTTGAAAATTCAATACAGGTAAAACAGCTTTCAGTTGTAAATTAATTTATATAATACTTCAGATAAAATGTGAAATGAATTACTGTTATGCAAAAAGACAAAATCGATTCTTTTATATGTTTCTATCTTACAAACAAAAAATTTTTATGAGCCTGTTTACAATTTTTCATACTTTTCTTCTTATCTAAATGGCCATAAAATTCAGTTCCAAAGGTGTCAAAACACCTGAATGGGAACAAAGAATGGAAATTCTTATTTGAACAGAATTCTTCAAAAAATGTTCCGAAACTAGAACTTTCTTAAAATTTTTATAAGCGAGTCTAAAAATATATATTGATATCCTTCCTATAAATTAAATACTTTCCTTGTATGTAGCACTTGATAATTATATCATGATTTTTCACTAGCATGGTCATAATCATTTAAAAAAACAATTTTTAAATTGCTACAAAAATATACAAATATTGTAGCAGCAAAATGCATTCTTTGAGAATAAAGTCTAGTTCCATTTTAAAATTTTATTTAAATTTTTTCTTCACTTATGAAAATGTGCATTTCCCTCTCTGATTTTGTAGAAATAAATTTCTTCTTTTAGAACTTTTGTTTAACTCAAGAAAATAACTACTAAACATAATTTTTTCTAAATTCAAGAAAGTTTGGTGTTAAAAAGTAATTACATGTTTGACTCACTTTTTACGCCGTCTTATAATTCCTACTTAAACGAAGATTATTCTTTGGGAAGTTAGTAACATCATCTGAAACCAAACTAGCTTTAATGCAACTTCGGATAATTTAACATTTGGTTTCAAACACTGTTGCATACCATAATAATTTGTTTCAACTGTTTTCCCTTTTTCTCTTTTTTTTCTGGCATGCATTTTGAGATACATGATAATTATGATTTATATTTATATCATTCTCAAAATTTATATATTCTTAAATTCCTATTTTTAATAATTTTCTAGTCACTATCAGTTTCCCGATTTGTTAGGAGAATGTATTTTAGCAATATATGATTCGTTTTCAGACAAATTTCCTTGTTTTATCTAGGCATATTATTATCCTCAGATCCATAAACGAGAATTTTATTGGCCATAAACAGGCCTCAGATTTTGCTGGTACGCTAATTTTTATAATTAATGCATATAGATATTAAAATATGTACATACATTCTGATTGTGTTCTTTAAATGACAAAATTTTATATTTATTCCTTTTTTGATAATTTTGTTCCTCTTTTTGTTATTTTACCATTTTTAAGTTTTAATGCCATTCTTTTGTATTTAAGAAATTTTTGGGGGACAGACTTTTCTTGAACAAAACTTTATATATATATATATATATATATATATATATATATATATATATATATTATCGATCTTGTGTGATAATAAAATATTATTAAATACTTGTTTGACTTATCGTCCCAATTTTGAGAAGTACTTTAATATATTACAAGGTCGTAAAATATTCATACTTTAACGCAGGACAACCGAGATTAATTTATTATATTATCAATATATAATGTTATTTTTGAATCATTTTAAGCAATTTTAGATCGCTTTTTAAAAGTTCTTCAGAAAATGTTAAGAGATAAGTTTTTCTAGCATAATATTACCTGCTAGCACGAAATAAACCTAGTCCTAAGATTGAGGTTCCAAGATCCAACAAATTGCAGGCAAAATTTTGCTTTTATTTAATATAGCTGGTAAAACAGGTCACATCCAAGCCATTGCAGAAAGTATGTGAATTAAATTATTCCGAAGTTAGGAATTGATTCTTTCAAATTAAATTTAATGAAAAATTAATTAAATTTTATTCAAAATATAATGAATGAGACAACTAGCACTTTTTGTTCTAATTTAATAAGTATATCTTAAGCAGCATAAATTGCTTATGAAACGTTTTAAAAAAAGTTAACAAATTCGAGAGGATTTGCAGCAAGGAATAAAATGAAATAAAAAAAATAATGCAATATTATTGAATCGTAAAATGAAGTGTTCGCTTAAAGCTGTTCGAGTACTTGTACGCTAAAAATCAATAAACATTATAGATTATAGTAAAAGAATATCAATATTAATTTAAATTCTTCATTAGATATTTTAAATTAATTCTTTCATCTGGAGGACAAAAATTGAAACTAAAGTAAGGCACGATTTTGAAATATTTTGTTCGAGAACACTTTGATAGCCAACAATTGGGGGGGGGGGACATAATTATGATGGAATGCGAGTGACTGATTATATGATTTGAAATTAGTTACAAGCTTCATAAAAAGTAAAAGCATTAGTGTGTATATTATATAAAATTCCAAAATGCTTACTTACTGAAATTGTCGGATAAAGTAAAATAACAGGAAGTAAATAAAATATTGTGATAAGTTGAAAAAAAAAAATATTCCTTCCGGAAAAGACACGGTCGCAGAATCGACGTGTAATAAAGAGCTTACGTAATAATGAAAGAAATATTAAACAGATACCAAACAACACAGCTTTACGTGATTAACTAATTAAGTATAAGACTATGTTGCAATTACGTTTAATGATACTCTCTCTCTCTCTATGTATATATATATATATATATATATATATTTATATGACGAACAATATGCAATTAAGGCAAATAGTGTAGAATACAAATTAACCAAGTTAACAATATTAATGAAGATTAGAATAATAAATGTAGATGCTTACTTATTCTTCTATAAGCTCTGAAAAATTGTAACCTGAGATGGCCAAAAGTCGATAACAAAGAAAAATGAATAAAATCAAAACCGGGTGTGTGCGCACTTCAATTATTCGTGAGCTATTTGAATTGACCTTGACACGAGGTTGACGGAACGTGAGCTCTTTCTTTAAGAAGGTTTAAGTTGATTCACTTGCTAGAGATCATAAAGAGGACGATGCTCATAAAGTTTATTGTTGTTTGAATTACATTTTACATATTTAGATAACTGTAAAAAAAACTAGTTTTCGACACATAATTTAGTTCTGAAACAAATGGAAACAACTTCTTCAAGGTAGTAATTTCTTTAGTTTGGTTTATAAATGAAACAATACATAAGTTGGTTCACACACACACACATAGTAAAAATGCAGAATCTATAAATAACGATAAATTTAAGTACTATAGTTTGTGCTGCATTTAAAATTAAATACGAAAATATAGAATTCATTAACTCTGAAGGAAAAAGAAAGAAAGTTTAGAAAATTAAATGTTATTGAAGTTATTTTTTTATGAAGTCTATAATTTCATTTATTTTATATTCCCAATGTTAAGAAAAAGAATATATATTTTTACCATCGAAAATTTTTGTAACACAAAAGTCAAAAGAATTTTGTTTCATTAAAATTTTTTATGCATAAAAAATTATTATTATTTATACAAAAAGTCCCAAAGATGCGTTGATAGCATTCCAAAAGTTAAGAGTTTATTAATTTTTTAAAATTAAGTCTATTTGTTTATTCAGTTTACATTCACAATTCTTACTTTTTTGTAAGTATTATACATCATGCCGATAATTGTAAACAAACAAGTGTTTTAATGTTTTTTTTTTTACCATAACTTTTTAAATGAAATCAATTTTTACTTGTATGGAACGTAGAATACGAGGCTCTGATTCACGATGAAAATGTATACCACATAACAATTTTGTACAATTAACTCGCATTATAAAGACAATTTCTAAACGATATGAATTCCAAAAACCGTATAAATATTGCAATGAATTTTCGTTTCTGAGATTTATTTCTGCGAAGGAGGAAACTGTAACTATGAAAATGATTGATATACACATTGGCGATCATTCTAGACGAGTCTTCAGTTACAATAAGTATTTACAATATAACACACAAGAAATTTTCTTATAATTTATTTAAATATAATAATGGCGAAAAAATTCAGTTTTATTCTCATCATTAATAGCCTTATATCTGAATGTCTTTAGTAACAATAATATTGAAAAAAAAAAAAAAAAATTCTAGTTCTTTTTTCAAAATGGCAAAGCTAAAAAAAAGAAGGCAAATTTTTGACTTCAGAATTTTACAGAAATTATACAATAGTCCAATTCATTCCCTTCCTTTCCCATGAAAAATATACCGTATGAAAAAATCGAGTTTTCTAGAAAAAATTTTTCCAATAGAAACCGTTGAATTCAGAAAAGTGTAAGTAATAAGCTCTCATTCATTATGGAAAGGAAATGTCGTGACATAAGCCATTCACTGCTAAAATATCTCCACCACTCTATATCAACTAAATAAACTTGTTTACATTGTACCATTCGCTCTATTCATTTCGAATAATATAAACTAAAATCAATCCATAAGGTAAGGTTCGAAATTTTATAGATTGGATATTTTCTTAAAAAAAATTCATTCGATGCAAATACCCAAGATTGTATTAATCTTTACAATCATATGGTATTTGTAAACATTAAATATTTAATGTCAATCATTTCAAACATAAAAATGGTAAATAATCTAGTGTTGTGATAAAAATAACACTATTAATAGATTGAAATTTTTACGAAAAGTTAATGGGAGATAAATACTAAACTTTTTACTGAGGATAACTGGATTAAAAATTGCTCAAAATACCTGAAAATGAAAAACATTTCACATCAACACTATCTACATCAAATATCAACAAACTCAGAAGAAATAATGTTGTGATGAAAATAATAAGTTGAAGAATACGAAAGACTTACAGAAAAAAGAGAGAAATAATAAGAGACGTGTACAAATAAAAATACCAAAGTATTCGGCGCCTAGTCGAAATTATTGTACCTTCCCCCATCTTCTTGTATATATCGTACATACGTTTAATCCTCAATATGATCTAAGTACACAAGTATTTTTTCAATGTTATGTATATTTAAAATACAGAAGAAGATAACAAATCGTATGAGGTTAAAGTGGTAGATGGCTCTTTGTTGTTTTATGTCACTAAGCATGTTAGATAATAGGGCAGGTGTGGCCAACCTTTGCAAAACACGCGCAAATTTTTTGACAGACGAGTTCAGATGCGCCATGTAACTTGAGAACTTTTTATACTGTCTTAAGTTCATTGTTAGGATAAATAGAGATAAGGATAGAATCTGCTTCGCTTAAGGGAGAAAAAGAAATAACTTCATCTACCAGATAAATAAATTAATGCCAGTTTAAAGAAGAGACAGCGGCAGTCTAGTGGTCACGGTCGCGGACTCACGGTCGGCTTTGTTTTCGTCAAGTCGTGGTTTCAAGCTCCTATGCCACTAAAGTCCCGAAATATTGCGGGGCTGGTGCACTTAAAATGGGGTCGAGTCCCAAATCTTCTTGTGGCGTGGTGTGGAATTTTGGAGAGGAATGTGTCAGTTCAGGTATCGAGCTCGTCGCTTGACCAAGATTCAAAATTTGAGATCAGTTGCTAAAAGCCTTCGTGTTGCTTCTTAGGGCGACATAAATAAACAATCAATCAATCAAATTTATGTAATTGTTTAACTAAAATATCATGCAATATTTATCTGGTAAAAGCTGAAGCATATTCCGTTTTCAAAATGTTTCAAGGTTTTTCTAACTTTTTTTTTTCTTTATCAAATTTGACAGGAGCGTCACTTGTAATAATCAAAAGCGCCAACTATCCATGTGCCACGGTTTGGCCACCACAACCCTAGGGGATGATGTGAGCAAATTCAAAGAAAGAAATAAGAAATTGATGAAATTCACGTTACTCTTCAAGGCTTATAATTGTTCTCGGATTATTCAGAATAAAATGCTATATATAAGCATTTTCGAACAAAAGCTATATGAAACATATCTGTACAGAAAAATTTTTTGTTTTAATTTTTCACGCGTGATCAAAGTTTGTAAAATATTTAATTGTGGTGTGGAGACAATAAAACTAGTTTATTATTTATTTCACAATGTTTTATTAAGATTATGAAGACAACGGAGCAGAGCTGATGGGAGACAAAAGCACATGGATTATTCCTAAAATAAAACACATTGGTGAAAGATGTGTCTTAGTCCCGTGGTTTTACTTACCTGAAGTTGTGGGGAGTCAAGTCCCGTCAATCGCCGAAACACAAAGTAAAGGAAAAAGAATAGCTTTCGCACTAGTTACGATGTTTCGATTAGCTTTCCATTTCCTTTCCTTTCTACTGTATTCCAGTCTGTAGACAAAACGTACGCGAGTTTTCAAATTTATGATTAGGAATTGGCGCTCTACACATTCGGCGCCTTGTGCCACGGTACAGGCAGTACACCCTACAGCCGGTCGAGTAAAAACGAAACGTTTTTATGTAGATGGGATATCTTCATCCAGTATTTGTATACTAAACGAAAAAATGTTAAAAACGCGAGACCTTGAAATAATTTTCAGCCAAAAACAAAAACCATGCTGTCGAGACAAAAAAAAAGTCGGCTCCTTTTTTATCATTTTCTTATTTTTCATTGTTTTCTCTTCTACATAAAGAGAAAAAGACTCAGACCAATAAACTTCTTCAGTGTTTCGTCTAATTGCAAGTCCATCTAATTAAGGAACACATCGCTTCAACGAAACTTTTTATTCTTCGTCATTTTCATTTTGGTCATGGCATAGGGAAAGAAAAAGGATTCGAAGCGTTGCTTGTATTAATTGGTTGTATATGTCTCAAGGTTAAAGATTAAATAAAAGACTTCGTGCAAGTCAAGAGACATTGCTAAGCAATCACGCTGAAAAATTAAAACTGTTTTGTGCTAGTAAAAAATTAAAGAGCACAGAAAAAAAGTAATGAATAAATAAACTGGATGGATAACTATGCCCATGTCAGGCATGTAATCCTCCGCCCACTCGTGAAATAATTTCAGTAGCGCAATTTGATATGTTGTTGTGAGATCTATTCATCAAAATGTAGGGAAAAATGTGTTTTTTTTATTGAATTGGAATGTGCTCAGAAAAGAATAAATAAATGTAGATATTCTTTTTTTTTTTTTTTTTTTTTTTTTTTTTGTTGACACACATTATTGTCAAGAACAACTGCCCGAAATGCAATCAATTTAAATTTTTGAAATTCTTTATCTTTCAGTAAAAATGATTTCATAATATCTTAAATATGTCTGCTCAACATGAAAAAGTCTATACGACTAAGCTGAGACGAGCTGAGAATTCGAATTTCCATTAGTTCTACACATTTATTCTGGATATTCTAGGAATATAAAATAGCTTTCATTTATTATAATATGACATTTAATAACAAGATCAAATTTGATTTGAGTCAATCAGAATCGAATTTTTAATAAATCTTTACGATCAAAAGAAAAATAAATCCAATGAAATTTTCATCAATGGATATTTTTCAGTAGCGTTTCTCTCGAATTCTTTTATTTTGCATGGCACTATTCCAACATTCTTCATTCGCGTCCTGAGATATATAGGATAAACTTTCGGATTTGGCAGACAAAAAAGATTTTTCTTATGAGTATCCATTAAAAAGGATTTACCTAATACATTAACTTGATAAATTTTATTGATTACCTGCCAGAAACAAACATGTTGTATATATTCGAAAAATAGGCATAACTTTAGTTTAAGTAGTAGAAAAGGAAAGCGATCTTCATTATTAGTTAAGAATGTTAAAATAAAAATAAATCATCGTTATTTTACATAGTTGCTATATGAAACATAAAAGACAAATCTAGAGGTGAGACCAGATATCAAAGCATGTATCTACAAATGAAATTAAGCGTGATGGTAAGAAAAGTACGTCAGATCTAAAAAAACGAAAAGATATTTCTTTACATTTTAACTAAAGGCTTAAAAAGATAGTTATCTCAACGACTTGTTCAAGTTTAAAGATTTAATATTCATATAAATATAGTTTATATCACAAAATATTACTTTAAAAAAATTATGCTTCAAAAGAAAGAAACAATGTCATTGACAAATCACTGTTCATAGTAAAAACTAATTAATCCGTCTGTAGAGCAATATTTTTTAAAAAACAATTTGAGAGAGAGAAGAGAGAGAGAGAGAGAAGACCCGGGTTTTTTAAATATGAAATTCTCAACCAAACGTATTTCATGCACTTCATAAAAATGTGTATAAATCTAATCTAATATCAGCATAAAAAAACAAATTTAGCATAACATTCATATTATGATAATACTAAACATATATTTCATTAATTTGCTGGTATAGGACAATTCCATAAAAATGATAGTATATAAAAGCAATATTCCATAAAAAATACCTTGCAACATTTGAAGAAAGTTGAAATGGCTTGCAATATTTGAAAGCTTATATTTCTTTTCTTAATACTACTTATAAAAAAACAGGATAGAATTATTCGAAGACGTGATACTGATATAGTTTAAAATGGAAGTTTAACCGTGTAACCTTAAGATTCTCAAAGAAAAATACTCCAACCTTAATATTAAATTCTGACTTTACTATCCTATTGAGAGGATGACATATTTTATTATACTACTGATTTCTGTTTGTGTCCATCTGTTTTTATCGGTACAATATGAGTTCCGTATTTCGTCTCCTATAATGTAAAGCAAAGCGAACTTTTAACTTTACTAGCTAAAATGAAAAAAAAAAAAGTTATTTAAGGAATGTTTCTACTTTTAAAAAAGCAGTATAACAAATGAATGCAAGTTACAACGTTACTAATTTTTATGATAAATGGAGCATTTTTTTATTAGAAAATGTATCCCGAGTTTGGATGAGGCACATTGATATGAGGCAAAGATATCCAAAAAGATTCGAATATTTTACAATGAGAAGCATTAATTTAGCGTTATACGAGAAAGCTTATAGCAGCATAGCAATATGGAAAATAGATGAATTGTAAATTAAGAAACAGGTTTTATCAAAAACGGTCAAATCTATAGGTGTACTATATCTCCTGAAAGTTTCATCAAATATGGTGTGTGGCCACTGTGCACTGCATAATAAGTATCACAAAAAGCCGTCATACTGTTAATGGGGGAATCGAGAAATGCTTGGGGCAATAAATTGCGTTTCAAAGAGCGCTGCTTTTAACACTAGGAGGATTCAGAGAGAGAGAGGGCTACAATGGCTCTTCCTAAACCATCTTGAATATGTTCTACAGGACTGAGACCTGGAAACTTCACGGGCCAATCCATACGTTGAATATCTCATTCGTGATAACACAGTGGCTTAGCATTATAGTTTATAAAAAGAAAATATAGGCCGGCAGTATCCCAGAAAAACCTCACATAGACTTCCCGATCAGTGGCGTACGACTACCCAAAATAATGCCGCTTCAGACATGGATTTCTCTGCCATCAAATTGTTCGATTCCCCTTATTTTGGAGGAATGATAGCAGGCTCCACGGCCTTTCCAGATGAATACTCGCCGAAAATCAGTCTGTTAGCTGAGTCGACTTAGTGAAAAGAACACGCCTTTATTCTAGGTGTGTCCAAGACTGGTGGATTTGGCTCCACGACAAACGAGCTCTTCTGAGTGATATGTTCATTGGGAGACGCATTACTGGAAACCGGGCGTAAAGGGCCATCTCTGCTAGGCGCCTTTATACTGTTTGCCCGGAAATTCTTGCTCCAGATGCAGGAGAAGGTCACGAGAAAACTTCGTAGCCTTTGTAAGACTATTTAGTCGATCTTTTAATATCAAGAAGCGATTTTTGCAAGGGTAGTCGCTTTTAGGCGGGCTTGGCTGGGAGAGTCCTGATTCAGCTTCCTTTATTCAGCTTCAAGCCAGCCAACAGTTCTCCATCTCATTAAATCATCTAAGCGATTATAAAAACTCATTCTCAGTGTAATCAGTCAAACTTGTGAGTTTTAGCGCTATATTCACCACACTGCAGGCAAATTAAATGGTCAAATTTCATGCACTATAAAACTAACACTTAACACCATTTATTACATACTGGATGATAACATTGCGCTACACCTTCTTCAAAATATATACCAGACAGATTTCATCAATTTTACTAGTAACATTTTAAAGTTATTTAGTTTCTGTCATTAATTTCGGCAACAAGTGTATATATCTGTTTGTTTATGACAAAATTCTATTATTAAAATGTAACATTCATTAGAGAAATGAATAGGTAACTTTTTTCTAACATTTCTGTGTTGTTGCATCTGTACAGGGATCATCCATGATTTCAGAAGTTTCACTTGAATATGTTATAAAATAGAAATCTAAAATTGATTAATTGTGAATCATAGAAGGTTCAGTTAAATATACTTAATCTTGAATGATGTAACACTTATGTAAAATTATATCTTAGGAAATAAAATAAAGAAAAAAAATATTTAAAACATTATAAATTGATTACTACAAAATGTTTTAAACTCTTTCTGACGAGGACCACATGCAATATATATATTTTAATTACGATGTTCACATAATGGTAATGAAACTTGTGCTTTTAATTTTTAGAACCATGAGCGAGTCTAGAATAATAGTGTGTTTATTACAGTTCATATTACTTAACACAAATTACTGTATAACTAACACAAATTATTGTATAACTAAATGACTAAAATTTTGATTATTTTCCCCGAAAAGCATTAACTAACACATTTTTTCGGTGCATTAAAAATCTGAAATAAAGAAATTCGATGAACACAAAACTAAGGGATGTATTAATAATCAAAAGTTGAGAAGCAAAATGATTTCGTAAATGCCGAATATCTCCCACATATATTTTATATCAATGAAATAGTAATTGTGAATGGAAAGTTAAAAAGTAGTTAAGCAAATGCATCTCTTGAATATGAATATAAAAGCTTATGTAGAGGAATTGAATATGTTAAAGAAATATTAAATTTTGAAGTAAGCTATAATAAGAATGTAAAAAAAGGTTAAGAAAGATATTTTTTGTATATTTCCCCCATTTTAAGAATTAAAATATTATAGGGGAAAAAAATAAAAATTTAAGACTGTTTTTGGTTAAAAAAAAGTTTTGCGAAACTTAAAGCATCCATTAACAACCAAATAATTCAAGATTTAAAGATGGTTACTTGAAAAAGTTCAGAATATTATAAAAGCACTTATTATTACTCAATTAATTAACAAAACACATATTTAAATAATTTACATTTATAAAATTCTTTACGGGTTTCCAAAGTAATATTTTATATCGTTTTGAAGCAATAAAAATAAAATGTTTGTGTTTAATATCACAAAAAATTTAAGGTACTTTTTAAAACGCATGTTTCTTGTATTAATAAAATGACCCTCAATTTTCTAAACACGTACTTCATGAATTCTCAGCGACATATACCTTTTCCCTTGATCAAGCCTATTAATTAAAAAAAAAAAATTAAGTATTTGTATGTGTGGTTGGAATATTTGCTCCTTGTCGTCTTATTTTTATATTCCTTCAGCACTGCGTTTTATCTTTTTACTCCGATGGGACCATCTGGTAAGCCAGGTGTGAGGAAACAAACAAAATATTAATCGTTTTTCGCCTCTTCATTCAATGCGTATAATTTTTCTTTTTAATTCTGCGCTTTTTTTTGATGGAAACTCTTCGTCAAGATATTGATCTTTTTCCTTTTAAAAGATTTGAGAGGGATTTTGGAGTTAGTAAGGGAGTTTAGTTACGGTTTCGGTGAAGTATTTTCCTCTTCTTTCTTATTTACTTTTTTTTACTTTTTTTTTTGTCCATAAGAATATATTGTTCATAAGCTCATTTAAAAAGCGAGAAATGCCTTTCTTTTCATAATTTATTAACAAGATACCGATTTTAAACAGGATAAACATTTAAGATTCGATACCAAATTGATAATTTAATTAAAAATATATCATTAAATAGATTTAAAAATGAATAGTGAGTTCCATTTAATAATTTTTCAATTTGTTTATTTTTAATTAATATTCACATTTTTTTTCTTTATATAAATAAATAAGTTTTCTTATCTTTTACCATTTAATTTTATCTTGTCCCTTCAAATTATGTTCAGTTATTTTTTTTTTTTTAATCTTCGAAATTATTAAAAACTCCTTCGATAATAACTTTAGAGAGAAACTTTAACAATTAAGTAGTTAAAAAATTCATACCCGTAACTTCGTTGATTGTTTTATCAAACATTTATTTCAGACGCTGTATTTTAATTTATTTATTTGCATTCATAAATTAATCATTATAAATATCTCTCAATAAATGGAAAATCATTAAAAATATTTTGTTCTGCAAAGTTCAGACTTTTTTTTTTGACATTTCAAATGATCGAATATATATATATATATATATATTAATTAGTGTCGGTTTTTAAAACTATTCAAAGGTCTACTACTGATGGCAGATATCTAATTTCAAGAAATACTTATAAGATTCGACCATAACTGCAGAATTAGTACCTTTCTCTCCTAATTACTACATCATATTAGCGATTTCTGGTTCAGTGAATTTAAATATACAAGGTATGGCGATAAAATAACGAGGCTAATACTGTTACAAAAAAAGTACGCATATGCCAAACGTCAGCGACCGACAGCTGTTTGGCGTGAAGCCTTCTCTTTTGAATGCAGTGCCTCTCGCTTCTATAAGCAAACCTATACAGCAGTAGTCTTCATTCGCATCAGAGCAGTTTTTTTTGTTTCGCAGGAAAAATGATAAATGCAACAATAGAGTAACGAGCAGTAGTGAAATTTCACATGAAATTTAGAAAAACCGCTACTGACACTTGTAACTTAGGAAGAGAAGTGTTTGGCAATGAGTGTTTATAACGTGTACGTCTTTTTGAGTGGTTTAAGCGTTTTCAAGATGACCGATAAAACGTTGAAGAGGATTCACGACCGGGTCGCCCTTTTACGTCAAAAATGGATGATATATCGAAACAATCGGTAATCTGGTTTCACCTGACCATCGGTTAAGTACTTGTGCGAATGCTGAGACTAGGAATGACAAAGGATTCGTACGACAAATTTTACATAACAATTTTATGATGCAAAAAGTATGTGCCAAAATGGTGCCTAAAATTCTCCCATTTGAACAACAAGAAGCTCGCAAAAAAGTTTGCATTTACACTTTAAATGCCATTGAAAATGACACAAGTTTGTTAGGAAGGGAAATAACATATGAAAAATCGTGAATTTGTTCTTATGATCCTGAAACGGAGCGCCAATCCATGCACTAGAAGAGCCCCTCTTCACCAAGAACCAAAAAAGCTCGAATGAGCAAATCAAAATTCAAAGCATTAATGAATGGCTTTTTTTTTTATATTCATGGGATTGTGCACCTTAATTGGGTTCCTGAAGGTTAAACTATTCATCAACATTACTACCTTCACATTCTTACTGAACTCCGTAAAAAAAATAAGGAAAACATGATCCGAAATTGACATGTAGACAGACCCTCATGACATCCCTCACCAACCCCGATACAAGTACAGCATTCCAGTGTTAGAACATCTGCTTTATTTGCCGGATCTTGCTCCTTCTTCTATCGAGCCTATTCTTCGTATTCTTCTTCCATGCGACTTCTATCCGTTTCCTAAGGTGAAATCTCCATTAAAATGAACAATATTTGAGCCCGTTGAAGCTGTGAAAGAGGTCCTGAAAGAGATGACAGAAGACTTCCAGCACTGTTTCGACCAATGAAAGATTTTCATGGAGCATTGTAGGGTTAGAGGAGGGATGTATATTGAAAGTGATAATAAGTAAATATGTATAAAATCAAAATAAAATGTTTTATAGTGTCATCCTCGTTATTTAGTAGCCACACCTCGTATCTTTTTTGCGACCTGTGTGACAGTTTCCGTATTTAAACTATGATCTTTGGTGGAATCAGTTTTCGAATCTACGATTCGATTATCCCTCAATAGCAACCCTACTATATATGCTAAATATAATTCAATGAATTCTCGACAAATATTATGTAAATCAATAAGACCACAATAAGTAAACTATAACAGTGTGATGATGTATTCAAAGAACTCCAATCAAGAACTCTTCAAGGTGTACATTATTTTGTGAAAATCTAATAATTATTCACTTATCTTTTCCAATAAAAGTGATTGTTAGGATTAGCCTATAGGTCGCGTAATGAAACTAATGCACATCCTTGCCAAATAACAAAGAAATTGTTCGCATTACAGATAACAAAATAACTCAATAACTTTAAATGTTATAATAATTGTCAGAAATTTATCGAAAAATATTTCTTTAAGTACCTTGTTCTTCAGTATTTTAGTATATTTGATAACTAATTCTGTAATATTGCGTATTTTAAGGTTAGGTTGAAAGTAAATGTGTGTGAGAGAGAAAGAGTGAGAGAGTTTATGTAAATATAGTATATTAAAAATTAATAGGTATTACAGTGTTCTTTAAATAATTTATTTTACTTGATGACATAAAAAGCTATAAGTTTCGCCATTTCCTTAATTACTGAGGAGAATGGTATGTTTCTCCCAATTATTTTTATTTGAATATATCTACCATTATTGAAATCCTTCACAGTCTAACTTTTAATTATTAACGAAGTAGGGGAAATTAATTTTAAGAATAATTAATATAAAACTATCAATACATTTCCCATAAAATGATATATTTTCATCATCTTTAAAAATATTTTCTGATTTATTGTACATGTCAAAAGATTCATTTTTAAAAACATTTTTTTTCATTATAAACAATTTCTAAGCAGCTGCGTCAAGTTTATTGTAGCTCTCTTAATAATTATAAAGGCACAACTACTCCAGTGATATGCTATTTTTCGGCTCCTATTAACGAAAAAAAAAAAAAAAAAAAAACCACAGAGCGTAATAATGATCGATCAATAATGCTAGAATAATTATGGTAGTAACGGTATCGGCTTGGAAACAACAATATTTATGTATCCGAATCATAGTAATTAGAGCGCCAGTGTAATCGATCATTTACACGTGATGAAGAAAGCATATACAAGATTCCCTTTACTGAATACAGTTATTTAAAAAATTTTGAACTATTTTAATTTAAACTCAAATGATGATAAATATCCATAAAAATAACTTTTACAGCGCCTGAATTTCAAATAGTCGACAAATATTTTTCAACCATTAAATTACAATAAACTTATTTTAAAATGACCATTAAATAAAATTACCATTCAACAAAACAATGACTCTACTTAATTCCACTCTTTCCATAATCTAACAGTGTAAAGAAAGAAGAAATCAAAATATCCGAATCATGTAAGGTCAACTTACTTATTTAATTTCTCAACACATTATTCGTTTTGTAAGTTGCACTTACTTTACTCCAAATTCTAAAACGAACTGGTTCACGTTTTGATTAATCTTTAATAAACAATAGAAATCTTTTACATCGCTCCAATAACAACCAATCGCCCATTCATAAAACGTTCTACAACATTACAAAACATTCCACTACAGAGCTTACAAGACCAGCACATAATTTATAGATTTCGGACAACTCTATTTTCTAAGAATATACAAAATTGTTAACTCACCTTCCACCATCAACCTCCGTCCTGATCATAGAGTCCAGTTCATACAGTTGACCGCGTCCAAGATACCCCTGAATGCATCCTCTTTCGTCCGAAATGATGAAGGATGATGGGTAAGTTTCTGTGTAGGAGGAGAGGAGAGCAATTTCCGATGCCCGCCACTCGACCGCGGATTCGTCCGGCAGGTTTTGATTTTGCCTTTGCGGAATTCGATTCGTGATTTCGCCGCTGGGCGTCGCTGCCTTCTGACCCGAACACGTGATTTGCTTGGGAATGATCCATTGCGGACATCCGAATGGGTTGAAGGGGTAGAGTAAATTTTTACGCTAAGGTTTTCGTCATCGCCTACAAATCCTGGAGTAAAACGGCAAATACGGTTTTTGCTGCGAGGAGAGAGAAATTTGAATGTCGGGGTTCAAATGAGGCGAAAAGTTTATTGTGATGTGACAAAAATTCACTCAGAAAATGGAGAATGAATGATTAATGATTAAATTTTGAAATACGTTAGATTGCATAAAAACGCTTGTTATTAATTCTAATAACATAAACGGAATTGTAAAAAAAAAAATAAAAAAAATTTCTAATCATTTGATTCGAACGCATTTATTGTTTAAAAATTTGTTTATAAAGTAACTAATATTATTTATTTCAATGATTAGCACTCTTTTGACATATGTAGGGCAAACTAATATTTTCTCTTCATTTCGCCCAAATGATTGAGGATATTTTTAAAATTTTCAATTAGATTGATTAAAACCATGTGTGCGTGAGATATGCTCAGTACATAAAAAAAAATTCTTCTCTTCGTTAAATTTCGCTTGAGTTTTCGACAAGAAATCTTTCAAATGAATAATTTTTCTCTTCAAAAGAAATTTAATATGCTTGGAAAAAAAATTTAAAATTTGCCAATTGGATGTTTAATTTAACAAAATCTTTTAAATATTTTTTTTTATTTTTCATTAAATTCAATCAGATTTAATTGGAAAAACTATAATTAACAAGTTAATAAAGAACAAAATGAACTAAAACTGTTTTACGCACGAAACTCATAGAAGTAAGTCATCGTCCGAAATCCAATACAATTTTCTTATTTTAAAAAAATGACTGGAAAAATCAAATCATTTGGGCGGATGAATCACAATGCCAAGTAGCAAACATGATATCTCAAAATCAATTTTTAAAATTAAAATTTATTGAGTTTAGTTAAAACAAATGCGTTTCGATTTTGTGTAATTTTTATCACAATTTTTTTTTATTTAACAGTAGTGATGATTCTCATTTTTCAAGAAATAGTAAGAATTGGGTAATTATAGTTAAATTGATGCAGCTCGCTACTACATCTATATTTGAATTTAAATAGCTGTGACAATTCCATTCATTTTAATTAGCCCTATATTTTTTTCTACAATCCATAACTCAAATATCAGGATGGATTTTATTTATTCTTTTTCGGTCACTTCGTTCTTGATTGCTTGCCTGAGTGGACGCATTTCCATCGCTATCTCAATGTACTTCTCTCTCGTGTACTTCAATAAATTCCTGATTGAAATAATTTAGTTGCTTCACTGTTCCACGACTGAAATAAAATAGGTCTTAAAATTCAAATGTTAACAAGTAAAGTTCAATAGTTTTCCACACACACACACACACAC
>BMAW01054554.1:0-11598 GCA_019974015.1 Nephila pilipes
CCAATATAAATATATTTATTCATAAAATTATTTATTCATATAAATTTATATATTTATTCATATAAATTTCCAATATAAATATATTTATTCATAATGGAGCATAACAGAAATAAATATTATTTTTAAGAAATAGCAATGCAAAAGAAGAATAGAGACTTTCATTATAAATTATTCTTTTTTGGAGGGGGGGGAGGAATGGATTTTTTGAATGCTTTACGTCAGGGGTCGACAACCTATTGAAACAGAACAGCCAAAAGTTACAGTTTACAAAATTTTCCAGTTTTTAAAGAGCCACTAAAAAGTTTCGATTTAATGTTATAATATTTGCAAATATATATTTTATATAAAACAAACGACTTTAAATACGGAATAATATATATTCTTATAAAAACACAAATATAGTTACATGAATGGAAACATCGGTTTTGCATGCCTTTTGAAAGTTTGATTAAATCTGGCTTATAACTTGTTGTTTTAAGTTTCAAGCACGACTCTAGATTTTTATTTGGTAGTTGATTTCTAACTTTACTTTTTATTATATTCATGCAAGAGAACAATTCCATGCTCCGAATATGAGGGCTTAAACTCGCGGAATTTCTTTTAAAGTTGTCCATTTACACTGCTCGATATGCATTTATTTCTGGACCTCCAACTCTTCCAACTTGTTCTTGAATCCTGTGAACTTGCCACTCCACTAGTCCGTAGTATTCAAATCCAACAATTGCATTTGAAGCGATCTAGTATCTAATCCAAATGGATCAACGTTGATCTCATTTTTATTTGTGTTGAGAGGATTTACTATGAACGCGAGAGTACTTTTGTTTGTTTTGAATTGTTTGAATCTCTCAGCAAATCCATCCTTCATGTTTTTTAAAGTTATGCTGAAGATATTCGTTAGTCTCATCTCGATATAGATTCAGATTTTTAAATTTACCGCTCTCCATATCAACAAAAAGAAGTAATTTTTTTTTTCGAAACATACTACTTCTTCAAGCAAGCCGTAATCTGGATTGTCCTATCCTTGCAGTTTTAGATTTAATTCATTTAGTTTAATTGTGGTATCTACCAAGAAGTTTAATTTTTGCAGCCATTTGACTTCTTTCAATTCGGGATGTTCAATTTTTTTTCATTGAGGAATGTTTTATTTCTCTCAAGCACAAAGCAAAGCATTGCAATACGCTACGTCTGGACCACTATCGCACTTTATTGAGCATAATTAGGTCAGAAAATCGGCTATCTATTTCTTCAAGGAAATCTTTAAACTGGTGATGGTAGAGTGCTTTTGCCAAGATGCTACTAATAATCTTCATTACCAAGTTCATGACCTCAACCATTTCGGCCGGAGATGTTTGGGCACAAAACGCTTCTTGATGAATTATGCCATGAAACCTTAGAATTTCGTGGTTTATTTTTTTCCCCTGTAGAATTGATGTTAACTCTCTATGTATTCCTGTCATACTTCTGGCTTATTCAGCTGCTATAGAAACTATTTTATTTATATCCATTCCATTGTCTTCCAGGCATTTTTATACAGGATTTTCTATATCTTCTCCATGATTTGCCCTGAGGAAAGAGCAATCCTAGCAGTTCTTCTTTTGGACCTTGGGACTACATATACCTAACAAAAGGACAACTTGTGCCGTGTCATTTATGTCGCAAGACTCGTCTACAGCAAGTGATAAGGCAGAAGTCAGTTGAATGTCTTCCACTTGCATACGTGTTACATTTGAAGACATTTTAGCAATTCTATCTTGTACCGTTTTAGCCGATAATAGCAAATCTTTGATGTTTTTCGTGATTTCTGCTTTTTTTTTTTTAAATCACGAAACAGTTCTTCAGATTGCACGTATAAAACAATCCTTGACGTATTCACCATCTGTGAATAGGTTTCCTCTTTTTGCAATTTCTAATGATACTGCAAAGCTTGTCAGATTTAAATTATTGGAAGATTGCATCTAGTTACTTAGTATGGAACTTGACTGTTTTTTTTTTTTTTTTTTGATGCTCTTCATCAGCTTTTTTTCATGCATCACCGATTGGATATTTAAAAGCAAACTGGATATGTTTTGTAGTAAAGTGTCTCTCCAAATTTGACATTATAGTGTGTGAGTTTTTTCAGGGCAAATGAGACAAGTCGAAAGGCTATCCGTATTGCAAATGAATGCAAACAACTCCTTAACAATTCTGATTGAACTCTTGGTTTTCTTTTTCAGTTCCTCTTTTTTTCTTTTTTTTTTACCAGATGCCATGCTGGCGGCGGAGCTGAAAAAATGATTTTTTAAAATTTTACTTAGCTGCCTAAAATGGGAAACAATTTATATACCATTATTACTTCGTTAACACGATCCTCAGATATGTAATCCAATGTTGTTACTGATTTTATTATATTATACGCGTGCATATCTTTGAGAAGCTAATTCGTTTTTAAATCGTATTCTTCTTGAAATAACAAGCGAATAGACACGCAAAAACCTCAAGCGATTAAATTAACACAAATGTAATGTAACGTCTACCGCGCTATCGAAGGATGACTGACAGACAACACGTTTAGAGTCTAGACATGTTGCCTAAACTCAAGTCGGTGGCTGTTTGTGTGAGATAGAAATATAATGTAATTGGCTAAAAAATAAACATGGTCATGGAGTCTCATCTCTAAGAACAAAACAATAGCTCAAATTTATTGCATAAATTCATGTTAAGCTTCGCGATTTGTAATTAACGATTATGAAATAGATGCTATGGATATATAATGTACTTAAAAATATTTTTTCTTATTTTTTAAGGGTTTAGATAGTAAATTATTAGTTTTTTCGTATGGAACTGGAGAGCCGCAACTTTACATCAAAAGAGCCACATGTGGCTCGCGAGCCCCTGGTTGCCGACCCTGCTTTAGGTAAAAGACATAACTATCCCTATCCATTTTTATTGTTATGAAAACGTACGGAATAGAAAACTCAGGAATTTCCCCTAATTCTTTCTTTTATGGATTCAAGAATTGTTAAAAATATTAAAATGTTAAATTGTAAATGGCAGCTTAGAGGCTTTTAAGAAATTAATTATTAAATTGAATAAGGCATAATTTTTTTAAAATTCATAAAAAAACAAAGAAGTTATTTCAAAGTTAAAATTATGAAAAAAAAAATGGAAAGTCAGAAATGAACACTATGAAAAAAAGGCGTGAGCCATAGCCATATCAAAAAAAGAAAGAAAAAATTGTAAGCTGAAAAATGACTGTTAATAGAAGAAACAAATTTAACTAAAAAAGAAAAAAAAAATTATAAGTTCAATAAACGTAAATTAAAATAAATAGACAAAAATCAAAGATATCAAAAAAGTTGTAGAATTTGAAAATTTTTAAAAACCAAAAATTTTGAAGAAAAACAGAAAAATGAAAATAATATGTTTAAAATTATAACAAGCTTTATATTGTTCCGCTGGTTATCTTATAACTCTTGTCCAAATTATCCTCATCAATAAAATATATTATTAAAAATGTGGTTATAAAACCAAAAATAAAAATTAAAAATAATAATGTAAAAACCAAATCGAAAACTGTAAAAATAAATTAAATAAGAAATAAAATGCACAATAATGGCCCAAAAAATCTTTAAAAACAAAAGTTAAAATTATTCAAAAATCAAAACAAAAAAAAAAAAAAAAAAGAAAAAATAAGAAAAAGTTTTTTTGATGTGCAAAAGCACAAATTTGGAAATTCTCCATGAAAAGTAATTTAAAGTTAGAAGAAAGATTCACTCACACGTTGAGAAATCAATGAATGCTAAATTTAAATCATACAAAAATTTGAAAAAGCATGAAAACTGAGTTAAAATAGCATTCATGTTGACTACGCAAAACATTTTTTCCAAATGAAAAATAACAATTTCCAGTTGTTGCCAAAATGCTATAACTAAATTTAAGAACTAATCAGTCAATAGTCCAAGGCTCACATATAACTTATATGGAATATTGTATACTAAAAATTATTATATACACAATAGTAAAACAATAAAGTACATAAAAAACATGTATATATATATATATATATATATATGTGTGTGTGTGTGTGTGTGTGTGTGTGTGTGTGTAGGATGTTTACATTTTGAGAGGCCTTCCAACACTAGATGGCGCTATGAGCTGGAGTTATACTTTGTGAATTTTTTCCAAGGGGTCTACACGAGTAACGGCAGAAGGAAGAGAGCGACAAACAGAGAAAGATGTGCGATCTGATAGCTCTTTAATACGTATAACCAATTGTTCTATTTTAACTTAGTAAATTCTGTACAATAATATATGGTTTAATTAAATGTCATCTTCTAAAATTCCGCTTTGTTATTGAATCCAGAAAACCCCTAGGCATCTTTAAAACGAGCCATGTACCCCATTTCTGTAATTAGGATTCTACATATATAAGCTAATAATAAATTACCCAATAAGAACACTTAAAAAATTTAAACCAGTGGTTAAAATTATTAAAAATCTAATTATATGAATAAAAAATTTAATTAAGTGTTTACCAGGGACTTAATGAAAAAATAAACGATCGAGTAATGCTAAGAAATACTTAAGTAAAATGAGATAGATAAAAAATAAAAATAAAAAAAGAAGAGAAAAATAAATTAATTTAAAATACTCTTTTTTGGATTAGGATATTAAAATAGTTTAGAAGGATCCCAAACCTTCCCACTCAATAAGTTATTTTGTAACAAATTGGTATGAATCCTAAAAATTCAAAAATGAAAAACCAAAATTTCAAAAAATAGAATAAACACCAAAAATTAAAATGAAAAAAATTAACAAAAGAAATCATAATTCTGCTTTATTTTTCATAAAATAATCCATTACAACTCAGATATACATGTTTAAAATCAAGAAACTTATACTGAGTTATTATAACTCTTAACATCCATCATTCATATGTACCCTTCATTATTTGTATCTCTTAAAATGGCATTGGATCTAAAATTAAAATATTCACCAATTTTTGAATTTGCTGCCAATTTTTTTGGATTCATTGATTCAATTATAAGATGAACTGCAACCAAAGCTCTTATTCCCACCAATTGTACTTAAAACTGAGAAATACTATTATACTAATAATATCAAAATTAACAATTACGAAAATTTTGAAATATTTTTAAGAAACTTTTTCTTCTTTTTTTTATGATTAAATTTTATCCTATGGGATAAGCAAACTAACTCAAAAATCTGCAGAATTATAGCTTATATCACCATCTATTGACCAAATATTGAGTCAAATAAGTACTATTAGTAAGAAAGTCCTAAATGTATTTTAATTATTAATTATTCATGCAAAAATCCCTATATTTATTTTAATCTATACTTTATGAAATGAGTTTCTTAAAAATAATGGATGATCTGATTTGGTGCAGCTATTGTAAAGCTTATTATAATTATCTTTTTCATAAATATTTAGATGCCACGTTCTTATTACGTATGATGTAATTATAGAAAATATTCCTAAGATAGAAATATGTAACTATTCCAGAAAGGCTCTTAGCATGGAAATTAAATTTTTTTTCTTCTTTTTAACGTAATCACTGAATTCATCATCTTTATTTTTAATTTTATGTCTAAATATTCTTTTTTCTTCTTATTTTTATTAGTTTGAATTAAATTTATGAAGCTAGATAAAAAGATAAATTAGTTTAATCTTCAGAATTCTTATTATAATTCAAGATAATTAGGTCATCGATATATCTTAAATGATAAAGTAATTTTTATCTATATAGTTATGCTCATAATCAAGAAAATAAATGTTAGCTTAACTATAATTTCGTAGTTCTCTTTACCAAATACCATTCATTGGTTTATATTTATTATCATTACATTTAATATAATTTGATTAAGAAAAAGATTAACCAATAAAATAAATTTTCATCGGAGATAAAATTACTAACATAAAAATTTCTATGTAAAGTTTTGCAAAGAACAGATTTAGCCACCCAAGGTGCGCTTTTTTATAGTAAGTATTAAATTACTCAATTAAATATAACAATTAAAGTAAACGATGAAATATCGAGAAATAGATGATAGTAAACTTTTCCAATATTAACATTAAAGGAAACGATAAATTATTAAATTGAATGTATTTAAGCTAAATGTAATTAAAATTAAAACAAATGATAGATTATTAAATTGAATATATCTGCTGCATGCAATTAAAATAAAAGTAAATGCCAAAAAAATTTAATTTACAAATTAAAAAATTGAAAAGTGATCTAGTAAGCCAAAACGCCCCACCGAAAACAATAATCCCTTGATGGCTAATAATTTTTATAAATAACACAGGCCTGTGAAATTGAAGTCTTATAAAAATGCACAAGAAGCTTTCGGTAATACTTATGTTATTTGGTGAGCTGATTTCGAAAATGGCTTCCATTTTTTTCCCCATCAAGTCAGAGTTTTTTGTAAAATCGATATCGATATTTTGCTGAAATCCTATTTGTAAAGAAATTCTCTCGAACAATTTAGCAGGTACAATCTGGCAACAGTAGGTTTTGTCCAGTTAAATCTAAGCAGATATCTATACTTGATGTGTCAAATTGATTTTTCAGCAAATTGATGAAAACCACTGCTGCCAGATCTCACGAATCTCTTCTGGTCGAGAGAAAAACAAAAAGTTCATGTAAGGTTTAATCTTTTTACATTTAATTATGGCTTAGTTTCTAGAAGAAAATCACCAACAAACTATTTTAATTTGTTTTTATTACCGTAACTTACATAAAAAAAAAGACGTTTGACCAAGATGTTATACATATGCATGTGTACATGAAAGTTGGAAACAAATTCTTAACTGAGCAAAAAAAGTTTCTATTTAAGTAAGTACTCTTTTTCCTTTGAAACTTCTTTTTGATGTGCTTCGTTTAAGTTCAATCTCAGGCCTGTCTCGTGTTAACATCCAACAGTTGTCGGAGAACATATTTTTGTCACATCTTCCTTGATATTTGAGTTCTATATTTCTGATGCCTTGGTGGAAACTTTCATCCTGTTCGTCACTGACTGATCCTAAATTTTAGGAGAAAAAGTCCTCATGTGAGTGAATGAAATGTATATTGAAACTCATGGAGCAACCCAAATCTTGAAATTTGTCCAGTATATTCATTACAATTGCTTTATAGTCAAGATATTTTTAACTATCCAGAAATTTTCTGACAATATCTTTGAAGGCAATCTAAACTACTTTTTTCTTTGTTGTCATGCTAGTCTGAAATTCTTTATTCTTCATAAGCTTGTAGATATCTGGACCAGCAAAGATTTCTCCTTTCAACTTGGCGTCGGATAAACCTGTAGACTTTTTGCTCAAGTATTTGAAACAACATCAATCTTTCAGAATAGCAAAATTACACCTAATTTTACACGCACTGGGAGTAGTCACTTTTTGTTCGACTCAACTAAGATACACCGAGTCATGTTCTTGGTGCCTGGTTTGAAATTTGTCTTTTTGGCAATTCTGTTTTGACCCAATGTTGAGTCTTATCACGGCGGACCCATTCAGAAATGAATCACGGAAACTTTGTAAATCCACCTTGTTGACCAAGAAGCACGGAGATAACAAATCACCGCAAATGTTTCAACCGTGGTCAGTATATATTAATTTATTGTAGACGAGAGCCAGGTTTTCATTGAGTTCTTTTAAATGCACCGAATGTCCAACTGTTTAAGATACATACTGGCTTCCATGATGAAGGACAACTTCAAGGCTGCTTTTCAACGAATCTATAAACAGCCTCAATTCTTCTTTATCGTAGGTGATATTAAATTTGCTCATCAGTCCAGGAACATCTGAACAATAGACCAGGTTCTCGCCTTCTTCAAAGTGCATAACAAATTCTTTTTCTAGATACTTGTACCAAGAAAAAGAAGTACCTATAAAAGAGGCAAAATTTACATGTATAAGCATAATTAATAGAACTGTTTTAATTTTCCGTTTATAATGTCATTTTGTAGCTTAATTAATTGCTTTTTTAAATCATATATTTTTAAATTATCTTTAGTTTTGAAGTTTATATTTTTAATATATTTATTAATATAGCATTTGTGTTCTTTAAATGAATTTACTGGGGTAAAATATATTTTAGAGCTAGATTGTTATGAAAATTATCAATATAATTATATATTTTTATAGTAAATGGGCCATTATTAGAAATCAGTATCTTACACCCATTTCCATTATTTATAATATCTTAAGACCCTCTCAATTTCAATACTTAGGTCTCCTGTAATTTTTTTTATATACACTCTATAACTAAGGGGAAAAAAACCGACCCACTGAGAAAAAATTGCCCGATTGTAATTAAATTTTCATAAGCAAAAACATTTGACCCCAACATGCAAATAATTAAAATTTGGTGTCCAATGAATGAATAGCGGGAGCTAAAGTGCATCGGCACTGCGCACACAGCAGGTGAATATAAGAAGCGATTTTCAATCTGATGGTCAAATTTTCTGTTGCATTGCGATTTGTGATACCTTTCAACGACTGAAAAAATGCCTCTCCGTAGGATTCGAGCTCATTATGAGCAACTGTCAGAGTTTGAAAGAGGTTGTATAATTGGATCGAAAGTGGCAAGTTGGGCAAATCGCTCGTCATATGGGTCGAATTGATGTGTCGATTAGAAGATGCAGGAAAGAATGGGTGGACAATGGCAGATTTCTGATTCATGATGGTAGCAGTCGACCTAGGACCACAGCAGATAGGGAGAACAGAGAGATTGTCAGATCAGCAGTCACAGCGCCTGATTCATCGTTATCAACCATCAAACGTGCGACCCGCAAACGAGTGTCCACCAGGACCATTCACAGACGGCTGATAGAGCGAAATCTACGCACATACCGACTGCTACGCCACCTGCCACTCACGCCTGCACACTGTCTAGCCAAATTACAGTGGTGTTTGCCTCGATCAAGTTGGAATGATGCTGACAGGGGACGTATAGTTTTTTAGCGACGAATCCCGCTTCCAAAGTGTCTGGAGACGCACAGGACAGCGTGCCGAACCTGCTTTCATTATTGCACGCCACACTGGCCCTCAACCAGAAGTCATGATCTGGGGTGCCCTTGATAACCGGATCATGGAAAATTGGTAAAAGATTTATTCATGCGGCTCAATGTACAATAAACCGTACTATAATTTTCAGCGTTATTGTTCTTTATATTACATTTATTCAATAAGTAGTGAGTAATATACTGAATAATATGAAGACATTGGCTATCAATTTTATATTCTTTTGTAAAAAAAAGCTTTTGCCATACTTGTCTTTTTTTTCATAAGACCGAAAATAAAATATTTTATAATTTTAGTATTAAAATTATTTACAAAATTACTATTTTACTCATTAACTTTTTTTATGTCTTCCTTATCTAGACTTTTCTGTGTGTATGAGTGGATGTGGGTGTAATTTAGAATTTATGTTATATTGATTGAGACATAATTTTTAATTTTTTAAAATTTAAAATTTTTCGAAGAATTTAATTCTAAGTTAAAATTTTAAAAATGTAAAAACACAATTGAACATAAGTATACTGACTCACAACTGAACCACACACACATATACATACACACTTACACACACAGATATATATATATATATATATATATATATATAAATTTTAATAAAATATATATAAAATTATATGGGAAAGATACAAACAAACAAATCAGAAAATTCTTAATTATTGTATAGATCGCAAAAACCTATTAGGCAAGTAAAATGATGCAAAAACTCTAAATTAATGAATTTAAAATGATGTGTCAGGCTTTAGACAAAATTGTGTGATTAAATAAGTTTTATATACCTAAACTAATACAATCAACAAATTGTTTTATAACAAAAATAGTTAACACTAAAAATCCGAAAAAGGACTCTAATCTTGCGAATTATAATTGAAAAGAAAGTTTTCACATAAGGAGATATTATAATTCTAACTGAACTTTTTTTAAACGTTTTTTTTTTTTAGACTTACATTCATAACTTTAAAATACGATCAAAACCAAAACTAATACTACACCTACAGATGATAGCAAGAGAAGTAAAATAAAAGCAACAAATAGAAGGACAACAAAATTAGGTAGAAAAAGGTTGAAGAATAAAAAAGGTAACAAACAAATAGATGGATAAAAACTAATAAGAAAATGAATTGTAATATTTTAAATTCTGAAACTGGCTTAAAACAGTTTCTATCTTGCTTATCTAGAATTTCAAGCTTAACTTTCCCCGTACAAAAATTGTTATAAAACCAAAGACAAATCAAAAGAATAAAGGTACAAATTAGAAGGGACAAAGAAGTAATTAAGAAAATTTCAATGAGTACCAAGAGATTTATACAAGACATGTCTCATAATTAAAGAATTAAAAAAAATAATAATAATAGCAAAAATTTTAAAAGGTTTACTCAAGAAGAAAAACCATACAAGATTAAGGAAGACAATCTTAGAAATACCTCTAATTTAGACGAAAAGGAAATTGAAAAGAGATGTATCTAATAAAGCCATTTATCAGAGAGAAAGAAAACTATATGAAACATCAAACAAATAATTAAATTCGAAAAGAAAATATGAAATGGAAAAACAAAGAAAAAAATAAAGATAAAACAAAAATTACCAATATATAATGGATAAACAGGCTGCCGTCAAAGTTAGTGAAATTAATCAAAAATTTTGTACATATAATGTGCATTGTTCACGAGCCTATCATTACGTAAAATATAATTTTAAATAACGTTCTTGAAAATGTTAAGATTTTAAGAACCAGTCCGAAAATGCTCTTTATGAATTATGAAGTTATAGTTTTCCCTCTTATTATGAATATTGCTCTTATTATCTTCCATTTTTAGATAAATATCTAAGAATTAAGATTCATTAAAATACTATCAATAGTTTGCAATAATTTTATATACACTGAATAAAAAAAATTCTGTGTTTGTGTATTTTTGTATTTGATGACCCATATTTACCTATTTTATTAGATATGCTTAAAATTACAAAAAATAGGGCAAAACCACATTTTAATTACATGTGTGAAAATTCTGCACGAAGTTCTTGCTCGAAATACACCAATATCGTGAATTCTTTCTTTGATGAATCTGAGGCATTACTTCTTTTTCGAAACTATCTTCAATGCGCAGTTTTTTGCAACTATCAGGAAATCACATTCATCATTTGTTTATATCACGGTCACAAATTTGTACTTGCACGACTACGGTTTGTAATACATGAAATAAACTTGTAACATCACAACAGAATTATAAAAATAATCAAATTTCAAAGTTTGTACTCTTCATTAACCACAAAACACCCCAATATGGTAAAGAAATCCAGAAAATTATTTTAATGCTAATTTTTTTCTTTGGAATAATAGCATTATTGGAACTTTTCAAGACGTTTCAAATTTCTGAGTTTGTTCCATAGATCCAAAAATTTCGTTTTATAGGTTTAAAAATTTCTTAGGATAATTAATATAAGTAGGTATTAAAATTTATTCCTATTCTATTCATTGAATCCCTCCCCATCCAAACAATAATTAAAAACAATTATAATTCAGAAATATAATGATGTTCGATATTTCTTTATATGTTATA
>BMAW01054554.1:27384-46114 GCA_019974015.1 Nephila pilipes
GTGTGTGTGTGTGTGTGTGTGTGTCTGTGTGTGTGTGTGTGTCTGTGCGAGGGAGTGCGTGTGTGTGAGTAGTTATTATTTCAATTTCACAATAACAAAAATATAATAATTTTAGAAATTCATAAACATAAAGTGAATACTTAAGCTCTAGAGCAGAATATTCTTTGCGAACTTTTTGCTTTACTGGAAATGTACAATTTTTCCCATTAACAAAGTTTTTATTTATTTAATTTTAACGTAAAATGTTCATATCAATTAAACAATACGAAACGCATGAAGAAATGAATACTGAACAACAACATTCGACTTTGCTTTTATTTATATATATATAATTAACTGTATTTGTTTAAATTAAATAAAGAGAAAATACAATGTACAATGAAAGGACTTTCATTGATTTCCTAAACTTAAAACGAGAAAAGAAATATTATTCTTTTCATGACCAAATTATATGAATTTTGTTATTATTTTGAATGGTATATATATTGAATGTAATAATATATGAAGTAAATATTATGATAAGCTTAATTCCAAAATGTTCTAATTTTAATGCAGAAGTTTTCTTAAAAATGCTCTAGTACAAATATAAATTTATAGTCGATATTAGAAAGATAATCTAATTTATCTCATAAATAATATGGTCTTGGAAAAAGTAGAAAAAGAATAGATTATGAAATATACTACATTCTCATTCGCATAGAAAAAATTACTTCTTAATATTTTTTAAAATTAATATTTGAAAGAAGTAATAAATAAACAGCTGTAATTGATCATGAATTTCAAAGGTCTTGGAAGATAAAAGGTAATTATAAGTATTTCTGAAGCAACTGTTCTTTATATAGAAATGGAAAAACAAATAAATCATTTATTATAATGATAATATAGGCCTTGATAAACTTTAAAATGTATGCCTAGGTTGAATTTTCATCTTATCTATGCATAGAGTTTATTGATACCCAAGTTGAATTGATGTCCTTTACTGAAATCAATTGCACAACATTCTGTCAGAATGTTTTCTTAACGTTCTGGTCTGATGATTACAATACAACAATAATTAACTCGAAGCATAGAGAATGTAATCCATACTTTGAGGAACAATCGAGATGATGTAGTATATTAACTCTTTTTCTTTCAATCTTTATTAATATTTTTCTGCAAATATATTCTGGAATTGAAGTGTGTTTCTTGTCATACTTATAATGTTTACTACTCTTTTAAATTTGGAATTAATGAAATACATTCGAGAAATGAAATAAACCAATTCGTGTAGGAAATCTTATCAAATTAAGTAGAAATATTCCGTATTCAACTGTTAAATATTAAGATTTCGATCCTTTGTTTATTCTGTCTTCATAGATCAGAAATTTTTGTAAAAAGTAAAAGTTTTGGATTACGGTGATACTTTTCTCAGAACGATGGGCTTTTTAGCGTGATACAGAGAATTAATTTTTGCAAATCACATTCAATTCAATATCATTTAAGCAACTTCATGTAGTGCCTTTTAATGAGAATTATTAATTTATGACGCAAGAAATAGTTCTTCCCAAATATATAAAAACTTGATAGATACATTCTTAGAGTTAATATATGTAATACGCAGTTCACATATCCTCTCAAGTACTAGTTTTCCAACATGTACATTCAATAGTACTTTTTTTCATTTTGCCTTTGATTTTTGTAATTTTATTTATGCAGTGATGATATATAAGAGAAAGAATACATGAATGTCCATTAAAATATCTTCTTTTCTTTTTTAAGCCCCTTTATTTTTAATTTAACTTAAATTGATTAAAAGTTTTCTTATTTATACAATGCAGCCCTAGATTTAAATATAATAATTTACAGTGCTATATGTTTGCTGTAAATTTATGTCAGTTATTTAACCATTACGGTAAAATCAGAATAAAAAATATATATTATATAAATCGTAATTAAATATAATTATAAGATTTCAAGAAATTCAAAAAACAATTCTAGTAACTTTTATAAATATTTAACCTTTTTGCTCTATTTGTATTTGATTTCTAAAACTGTGATAAACAAAGTATATTTCTGGAAGAGCTAATTAAACACATTAAGAGTTGTATTATTATTATTAATAATTTTTAAATATTGAAAAAAATATATGTATGGTACAGATTATATACATTTTTTTTCTCTTCTGTATTCATATAATTGTTTTGATTAGAAAATTATAAGTTAGCATTTATTATAATTCCTGTACAGCCTAAAAATGATGCAAATTTAACTTTTTAAATAAAAAATATGCAAATTAAAGCATGAAGGAATACAATGTAAAATATAAAAAAATCATAATATTTTTCAGTACAATATCAGTTATATTGTAACGAAAATACCTTAACAATTAAAGCTAGCATAAAAAAATTAAATGTGTGAAAAGTTCAATAGATTTTTCATTGTTTTTGTTCTATGCTGTCTCAAACAATTTTACTCAAAAATCATTAAAACATGATTTTATTCAAATTATATAAATTGCTTAGAAGTAAAAGTGTGACAATTTTTTTCTTATCAATATACGCGCTTGGTTCTGAAATAAGGTTCTTTTTATACAAGAACGTACACATTAACAATAAGAAAATATTGGAATATAGCTGTTTTACGTATATTTAAAAGAATATAAATGGAAAAATAAAACAAAAAAGCTCTTAAAATTATAAGTGAGATACAGTAGAGATAAGAATCGTGTAATAAAAGGAAAATTTAATATTATATTTTTTTCTTATTGATTATTTAAGGTAAAGTTTTTTCTCTTCCATTTTTAAAAATTCACAATATTATTATTAATTTACTTAAAGCGCTTTTTTAATTGAGTGGATAATAACTACTTATACATTTCAAAGATTATATTTGGATAAAGTGAGACAAATGTTCTTAAAGTAAAGTTATAAGTCTTATTGTAGAATCAGTAACTGTATTAACAATGCACAATAAAAAAAAATATTTTTCTATATTGAAAATTCTACGTGAATGTCTTACCTTTTGTTTTTGTGAAGAAGTGTTATTTCCTTTCATAAATCATATTTTTCTTTAAACAGGTAGTAACCATTTTATATAAATTTAAAAGGAAATATTGGTAAAGGGTAAGATAATCGGTATTAAAAAAAATGCAAGTACACTCAGTAACATTGAAAATAACACAGCAAGAAGGGAACTGCAGATTGAAATGAAATTTAATACACATAATGATGCAGATGAGAGATTCTCTTGATCCTAAAATCAAGACAGCTAAACAAACAGGTGTGTACAATTAGACAAAAACTATGCAACTGCAATAGCTCTTCTGACCACCTCCTGCTTCAATACATGCCGCAACACAGACCGACATTGAGTTGATTGGCTGCTGGGGACTCAAATCTTGAGCACATCTCCTTCAAATTATATACAGAGTGACAAGGTGAAATCTAACGTTTCATCTGATCTCACAAAGGCTCTAAAGGAGACTCTGGAGAGTGAGTCCACCTTGGAAAAGTCTGAACATGACTTGGAAAGTCTAAATGTACTGGAGTTGTATACAGACACTCATTATTTTGCTGAAGAATTGCCCTTGGTAGACCATTTTGGAAAGGTACAACGTGAGGTGGAAGAATGCCATCAACATAAGCCTGACCCGTTAAGGCTCCACGTACCATAATTAGAGCCGACCGGCTATCATAGACTTTCCCCCAAATCATTATGGGTAGTGTGGAGGTATTCCATATAAGGTGTCGTGTGGGTGGAATATACCATTCACCAGGATACCTCTACAACCGTACGCAGTAATCCTCTGTCCCCAAAATGAACTTAGATTCATCCCTAAACACCACGTTTTCCCCAATTTGTAGCATTTCTCTTCACTCTGACTAGGAACTTCTGTAGACGGAATCACAGATATTTCGGTGTTAAAAGCAGTACTCGAAAAGGGAGCTTGAATTGCATATTTACTTCCGAGAGGTGTCTAGAAATAGGAGCAACTGGTAGCCTTACAACGGATTACATTATGGAACGATGAGAGTTTGTCGCTCGATCCATCGATCCTCTCACCTTGTCGTCTTCCTGGTCTCTCCAGAAGTGGTTCTACATACGGGTACCATCTCATGTCCACTGTTCCCAACATATTCTGACAGCATACTCGGAACGATCAACACAGTGAGCAACAAGGCGTTTAGATCAGCTTGAGGTGATCAAGCCACATCTCAAACTCGCTTAACAGTGCGAAAGTCTTTTCGCACGTCTACCTGGCATTCTTAGCTTACTTAAGTCCACCTAAAATCGAAATATGATCATTATGTTTATGAATCTTTCATTACGTGCCGGTTTGTATAGTACCCAATTCTTGATTGCAGCGCCAAGTGCGTGATCATGAGTAATTGCACCAAACTTGGATCATTTTCGTATCGGAGATCATTCAACTACATTGCAAAGTTTTGCAATTGCAGCTTGCCTCCTTCCTGGTCCGCTATCAATGTTCCTGAGTGTATAATTAGAATCAATAGCAATTAGAATTCACAATGAAATAGAAAATCCTTTTTTAATTATTTTCTTATTCATCAATGTACAAAAAAATATTTTCCTTTCATTTGTCTGAATACATAATGTTTACTTAAAAAAAATTTATTTAATGGTTCTAATAGTATGCAAAACAATATTTCCAAAAAAAAATATATTATTTTGTAAGTGTGGTCAAAAATTGTAAATATGTCAATAGTCTTTTTTCAATTATCTACTGCTTCAACCAAGTCAGGGAAAAAATTATATCATTCGTTTTGGAAAAGCATTCACGTGTGACGAATCGAAATAAAATATCGCACGCGATATGAATCAAGAAGAAAAAAAAGAAAAGATGCTTCGAAGCTTGTATTTTTGTTTGAAGGGGAAAAAAGATGTATTTGTGTTTTAAAAAACGTTATAAAAATAACTTTAGAGCTAAGACTTTTAACATCTACTTACGTATTTTACAACTTTTTTCTGAATTTCACTTGGTGTGTGTGTGTTATCAAATTTTCGATCGTTAATTTAACCAACTTCCCATCAAGCTAGAGCTTTGAAATTTTGGGAATCGTTCGCACTCGCCTAACAATGCAATATTTAGACGTTTGCGACAAGTTTTAACTCATATTTTTTTAAATAATGCAGTTTAGCCCAATCACTTGGTGCAATTTGAATAATTCCGAAACTTGGCGAATATTTATTTTTGTATATTTTTTTTTTGCTGAATGTTAAGTCCGCTTCGCGGACCAATTTAGCAATATTTGGCAAAATACCACCAAATAATTGCTGTCTCCAAGAGTGGTTGGACTAAACTGTATTCCAACCATTTAATTTACCAGATTAATTAATTTTAGTTAGTTTTAACGTTGTTATGTATTTCACTTGGTGTATGTCTGTATGTATGTGTATCAGTGTGTCATCAAATTGTCTATTGTTAATTTAACCAACTTCCCATCAAGCTAGAGCTCTGAAATTTTGGGAACCGTTCTTATTTGCCTAACAATGCAATATTTAGATATTTGCGACCAGTTTTAACTAATATTTTAATAATTTTTTTAATAAACTTTGCCACCATATAACTAAAAACGTTGTTTTTAAAAACGTTTGTTTTTATTTCGAATTATTTACATTTTCTTTACAGGAAACCAATAATTTAAATATGTTTTCGAATTTAATAAGCATCTTGAAGCAAAATGTATCTGCATTTTTAAAAAATCCACTTAGTATATTTGAATATCTTTTCCTCATATTTTTGACAATTCTTTATTATCAGTCATTGTTAGAAAACCTTTTCTTAAATTATTTTTGTTATTACCGCTGAGATATAATTTTTGGGTGTTTTATTACAATTTATACCAAATATAAAAAAAATCACAATGACAGAGAATAAAAATATTGAAATTATTTATAATTATTATTATATGTATTTATATTATGCACTGTTATTCAGTTTGAAATTCATTTTACAGCCTTTTTTAATTTTTCTTCTGTGTATAAATATTAATTAGTGTTACTAGTAACAATGAGGTTATGAGATACATATGCATTCCCTTAAAAATTGCATTACTTCAAAATCTTAACTGTTATAAGTATGATGATCTCTTTTCTAATTGATGAATTCAATATAATTTCCTTCTGTTTTTCAATTTTGTGTCTTCCTTCAAGCCTACGTTCATTTTCATAATTTAGTTTACTCAAATACATAAATTGAAGGGAATTGCATCTTCTAGTTTTTATATATAAGATTCATCTTAAAAGCTTTTGGGAGATGAGATTAAAGATGTAATATTATTATTAGAGTTTTCACCGTGAATCACATTAATTTCAATAACATTAATTATTATAGCCTTTAATTTTATTTTGTAGCTGACACTGATTGAGATACATAGAATATGAATTTAGAATCAGAAATGAATTATATTTTAATTATGACTTGCATTTTGTACTTAGTTGTCTTCTGTTCCAACAAGTAGAGATTTTCTTTTATAGTATCAATTATTTATATAACAAAATTATGTATGCGAGGTATAACAAATATTTTCTCATATTTATATTATTTCAAATATTATAAATTGAGCACTGTAAATATTTTTTTCTATATAAAGAGAACTGTTTAGATTCTTCTTTTTCAGAGCCTGACACTGATCTCTGGATACTTTAAAGTTAACCAAAGAAATAATATCGAGCTCTATGGAAAGGAAATGGGAAAATCGTTTCCTTTTTTAAAACTATTGATACTAGAACTAAATCTATTTTTTAAGGATTGTATGATTATCGCATATTTTTAACTAAAACGAACTTTAGTGTTAAAAACAGTATTTAAATAATCGGAGACAGAACTTAGTTTTATAGTTTCATAATACGAATAGAACCTAGATATTGTAAAATTGCATATTTAGACACTTCTCTGAGTAAAAAATGAAATTTTATCCTGTTTTACATTAATTTTTGCATAACATCTTGGCAGATTAAATTAAAGTTGTTTGGAAAGTTAAGAATGTAAATTTCGATGTAATATTACTTTTATGATGATTGTGACAATTTTAAGGAGTTTAAGGTTTTTTATAATGTTAAAGTAATATCCTTTTCACTATAAAAGAATATGAGATTAAGTTTGAATATTCAAAAAATATTGTAGCTCCATAATGAAGTATTTTTTTGCTTCTCTCAGGAACTTAGAACAATTCAACTCAGAGGGAATCCAGCGAGGCACAATTCGGCACAACGCAGCGCAATGAGATACATAGGTATGAGAAAGGAATTTTATTGGGTGTTTTCTTAGAATATAGATGGTGGCATTTTAAATTATTGCTACATGCTATTGGAAATATAAGAGGAAGCGTGTGATAATAATTTGGAACAAGAATTCTCAAATTTTAATCATAGAAATTCAGATCTTAGAAATCGAATCTATAGCGACCTATTTCATCCTTGGCCTTTTGAAAGTTTAATGGGACAAAAAAGAACTTTGTGAAGAATTGTCTTCTATTAAATATAATTACTTTATAAGAATATTTTTAATAAGGCCTATGTAGAAGGGTATCACACTCAATTGGTATTATCTTATCTTCAATCAATGAAAACCATACTCAGTAGTCAGAATCGTACTTTCTCTCCACTTAGCTTCGTTATCGTGTCTTTGAATTTGGCTTGAAAGCTCACCATCGTTTGTAGTGGGCGTTTTTTTTAACAACCGTTTATAACACTGATGACATTAAATAGTTGAGAAAGCACCAAAAATAAGCGCTATGAATAACGCTAATGATAACGAAATGCGAATGCCAACTAAATTGAATGTTCATAGCCAAAAGGAATTTTAATAAGTTTGTGGATCTGAAGTACTGCATGGAAAATTAACCTTATGTAGAACCGCAGACTGGAGAAGCAGAAAATGCAATACATGTATTGTGTGCAAAAAGCCATCTACACATTGAAGATATATCTGTTTTTTACATTTCTTGTCATTCGACATGACTCTTGTTTGCATTTTAGACTATTTGTTTTTGTCGTGTTGCCATCATGTAGCAAGATGAAGAATTTTAAGGACCATATCCCAATTTTCAAAATGTGGAAAGAAACGTCTGCATTCAAAGTTCTGTCGCGCCTAACCAAAAATCGAAATTCACTAGCGGATCACTACCCGCAATTTGAGAAACGCTTATTTAGACAATTAAGATTGTTGCGATCTGTTAAAGTCGCCGCAGTCTTCAATAATTTAGCTTTGAGGGTGTTTTTCCTTCAATGTTGGGTCTTTATTTAAAATCCTCAGGTGTAAACATCCCAAATCACTTCTGCTCTGACGCACCTCCTATGTGAAGCTGTATAAAAATTTTTTGAACATTTAATAGATAGTTTATATTTCCCTGGACATGGAGAAGAAATAACTGTTTGATTAATTCATTTGATGACAGTTAAGGAACACCTTGATGCCTGAATTACAGAAGAAAGTACCCAAATATCCACAAGAAATAAAAAATTATTATCGAAATACAATGTACGGTTTGTCAAAAACAAATTACAGCATCGAAAGTTGTATAATTGCTTTAGCAACCTTGTTGGATTTAATCATCCATATATCTGGAAATTTATGCAAGCTTTGAAATAAGAAAATAGAGAAACATAAACAAAATTTAAGAAAATTTTTTTAGCTAACCACAACCAAAACAAGTAATATAAAAAGAAATTAAGTCAATTCCTATTTAAGTCAGTAAGGAACATTTTTATTTTAGTTACTTTTAATTAAATAATTCTAATTAATATAAATATGTATATACATATGACAGAATCACAATATTAAGCGGGAAAAGAATTTTTTCCAGCAATCTACACACTTCGTCACTGACGGTATTTATTCCTAAATTTTTATCCTGGTAAATATCTTATATAAGAAAATTTTTTTCCTCTAATTTAAAACTAAAATTAGTTATTTGAAATTCAAATAAAAAAAATTATGCTTCCGAAGGCATGAAGATTCTATGCCGACGCTCTACCAAATTTGCCATTGCAAGACAAATGACATAATATAAGCATTGGCTTGTTTCTTAATTCATCCGGTAAATTAAATATTTGGAATGCAATTTAGCCCACTCACCATTGTCGACAGGAATTATTTGGCAGTATTTTGCCAAATGTGGCTACCCTGGTCCACTATGTGGATTTAACGTTCAGCCAAAACAAAAATCGTCAAGTTTGGCAATTTTTGAAATCGCGCCAAATGGTTATGCTAAACTGCATTTTTTCCAATTAAATTTAATTAAATGAATTAATATTTGAAAAAAAAACTATATTAACATCAAGTGTCATCCACTACAAGTTTAAAAAATGTATTTGAACTTATGTAGATGAATAAAAATTATTTTATTAAAGATAGAAAATTTGAACAAGATATATATAGGGAGAATGTGAGCTAATATTAGGAATTTAAAAAAAAAGTCGAGAAAGAAAATTTTTGGGAATGGAAAATCAAAATTAAGAGTATCTTTGAAGACTACATGTGATGTAATTGTTTATTAACGTCACACTGAGAAGCTACAAGAGGGTTAATGGCGAGGGACCTCGTAATTGTGAACCTCTGTCAAGTGGTGAAGATGACTCCGAGCTCCTACCTCCCTTTCCACTCTTCCACGCCACATTAACGGGAAGACTTGGATCGTCGACTGATTTAACGTGTATCAGCTCAGCTACAAGGTGGGATTTTAGTAACATCAGGGCTAGATCCCACGACTCGATGAAAACAACGCAGCCGCAAGTCCACGACCATGACAAATGGGCTACCACAGTCATCTTCTGAAGACTACAAAAATCGCTAAATGGAAGATTATCTGACAGGAATTCCTCATAATTTTGAGTGACAAGTGCATCAAGTTGTAATTTAATGCCATATATAATGTTAAAAAATTAAATGTAAAAATTTTTCAGTTTCTCAAAAATATTTCGAATAAATTAAATATTTTACATTTCTTAAATTATTAGTCGTGCTTCCATCCATACACTTAACAACAAAAAAAAAGCTATTTTTCTCTTATTTGTACATCTAATTTCTCTGTGTTGTGCGCTGAAATGTCTGTTTGCCTTCTTTCAGATGTAATTAAGTACCCCAGTCAAAATTTTATGATGCATTTGTTATGGAAATCTTAATGATTCTGCTGATTTACAAATACACTATAAGCATATGATCACAGAAGCTCTTACAAAAACACCTAGTTTAACCAAATGTCTTACAAAACTTCATCAGCCAAACGAATTACCAGATCTCAAGGTATAAATTTACTAATTAAGTTTAGAATGAGTTCTACTTAAGAGAAGTACACATTTATTTGTTTTAGACATTAAACCGATTTATTGTAAGAATAATTTTGTTACATCTCCAAGTAAATATATACTCTCATCAACTTATTAAGGCTCACATCTACAAGGCCATTTTGATTTCGTTAGCTTAATGTTAATCCTATGGAATTTCGACTTCCATTCGCAAATCTTCACTATTTGATCTATTTGGATACAATAAAATGCATCTGAAAGAACAAAAAATAATGAAGGCTTTTGGAGAATTACTTTTTTACTCCAATTCTTAAACATATTTTTACCCCTATTTTAATGATTTGTTTGTGAGTTTTCCGGTATTTAAAAATATTTTAATATATTTTTGAAAACTGGAGAAAAAAGTAATTCAGCAGAAGTTTTCATTATTTTTTGCTCTTTCAGATGCCCTTTATTGCATTCAAATAGATAAAAAAGTTAAGATTTGAGAATTAAAGTCAAATTTCCATAGGATTAAAATTAACCTGATGAAATCAAAATGGCCGATGGACGTGAACTTTAATAACTGGAACACTTCTCTACAAAATAAAACTCAAATTCAATTCCATCATATATGTAATAAATTTCAGTAAGATTAAACTCTGTATCAAATAATTTAATAATAACGATTGATTTTGTTTTCAGGGAAATATATGACTAAAAACTTCCATTTTCTTTTTTTTTTATTAATTTGATAGGTCTTAAATGATAAATATTCATTTATTTGCGTATTTCAGTTTTAATTGTTGGTCTTTATTATAATTCTCGGTTATTTTAAATGAGATGCCTAATTATTTTAATATTATATATTAAATTTATGTAATCAGTTCGTACATTTCAGTTAGAGAAATAATTTGAGAGACCATCTTAATAATTTTCAAAACTTCTAATCAAATGTTACTATTTAGAGAAAAATATGGATTTCATTATAAAATTCAAGTTGATTAATATTTAACTTCAAACTTATAATTTTTATTCTCGTATTTGTAATGTTCCTCTATTGTGCAATTTTGACAATTATCTCTTCCTCGAAGGGTTATTTAATTTATATGAAATAACGTTTGTGTCGACGTTATAGAAGACAGAATAGACAGAAGAAAGCAAAATCTAACAAAAAAAACGAGAATAATGCCACTTTTAAAGTTATTACTATATGAATTTTATATTGATTAGTTTAGTTTAGTTTTCATTAACGTCGCACTAGAAGCAACACGAGGGCTATTGGCGACGGACCTCGTAATTTTGAACCACGGTCAAGTGACGAGGACGACACCTGAGCTGGCACCCCCCTCTCCTAACATCCACACCACGCCAACGGGAGGACTTTGGGCCCCGAACAGATTTAACGTGCATCAGCCCCGGCTACACGGCGGGTCTTTGGTGGCCAAGGATCGAACCCGCGACTGAACGAAAACCGCCAGCCGCTATCCACGACCTTGACCACTAGGCTACCGCGGCCCCCGAATTTTATATTGAACAAAAGGCTTTCACAAATGTTAGATTATTTTTTTATGCCTTTAGTGTTTCTTTTCAATTTAATTTTCAATTGATAACAGTAATAAAATAAATAACAAGGAAATTTAAGACGGTTATTTTTATGGAACATTTTCTTCAAGCTGGAGAATATTGGTGATTAGTTGCATATTTCATATTCTTCCGGTTTTGTCTTGAAACATGTATTAAAAATATTTAATTAGACTGAACATAAGATAAGTATTTAACTGGTCTAATTCTGATTTATGAACAGGTTTTCTCGAATTTTTAAATATTAATGATTTAGTTTAATTTCATATATAATTTTCAGTATTTAATATAATACATAATTTTCAGTATTTAATATAATGCATAATTTTTAGCATTTTACATATTATTTTGGTACTTAAATTAATTTCTCATTCCTAATCATTAATTTAAAATGATAGTTTAAAGATCTGCTCGATATTCCTATTTTACCATGCATTTTAAATTTATTTATTAGATATCAACATGCTCTTTGCATAGCAAAATAATCAAAATAATTTTTAGTTTGATTATTGACTGAAATATAACTTTTTAAAAGAAGTTTCATTATGATAATATTCACGAATATATTTACGAAATAGCCCTTGTCCTTATATCAAATTATTTCGAGAACAAAACAAATTTAAACAATACTCTAATTATATATCCGTTAATGAGCTCAATTTACAATCAGCATTATGAGCGAATAAATACTGCTTGCATGAAAAACAAAGAGAGGTCAAGTTCCCAAGGTCAACGTCAAAGAGAATATCAATAAACATTTGGCGCAAGTTTCGCACCTAAGCGATTCGTTTCAATTAAATGATTTCTGCCCTTAGAAATTCTCTCGAGTTTTCTTTTCCTTATCTTGTTTACTTCTTAAGTATCATATTTATTTATTAAAGAAATATAATGAGTTTGTGTAATAAATTAAATACACATCTTCGTTTCTGCAAGTATTTTGAAGTTTCATGATTTGTTTCGTAAATGGAGCGGACCGTAATATGTCTGCCATGCTTGGGTAAATGAAATTGCGTGCAGTAAAAGCAATATGGGTATTTCCGCGAAGCGAATCTATGTTTTAGTTGACGATTTATTTATATATTAAAGACTTAAGAAGGTCATTCGGTAAATATAGATCGCAGAGTCTGTCTTTGGAGTGATTTATTGAAATATGTCTTTGAATCTATATCAAAAATGTAAATTATTGGTAAATTAAGTTTTCCGTAATTTTTCACACGAACCGTTGTAAAACGATATACTAGTTTCTTGACCTTATCTATTCGAAGTCTGATTGTTTTTTATATGAAACATGATTAAAATTTGTAATGTTTATTTTAATAAGTCTAATGGATTTGCATTTTGTATTGTTGAAACCTACAATATTTGACAACTGTAAAATCTTCTTCGCGACACTAGAATAAAAACGTATCAGTTATTTAAGAATGTTTTTAACAGTTATTACAACTTTACATACTATGATCTTCCAAAAAGAAATGAAGTCCTTCTCTAAATTTACTTGAAAATTCGAAGACTTCGAATTGATGTTTATTTACATATTTAAATATTTTAGTACTTTATAGTGTCTAAGGCATGACAAAAAGTACAGTGTGCAAAGATACGTAACTCATACAGTTAAGCCTCAAAAGAGAAAGAGAACGTTAAATCGAGGCGACCTCTTTTATATTCTAGAGGGAAAGGTAGTACTTAAAATTTGTTAATTCGGATATTTCTATGTATAACACTACGGAGGAATAAGTAAGATCTAATAAGTATAACACTAAGGATTCTAAAGAAGAAATTACTACAGTTAAAAGAGGAAGAAAATAATATTTAAATAAAAAGAAAGAGAAAGGATAAATTTATTTATCATCAAAATTTTTTCCCACCGTAAGATTTGCACAACAATGCTTGGCAAGGGCATTTTTCTCTCCGTAAGATTTGTGCAACAATTCTTGATGATACAGAAAAGATGGAAAATGGGTTATAAGTTTTTTTTTTAAAAAAAAATTCGATAAATTCCTTTCACTTTTGGTCATGACAGGGAGTACGATTAAAAAAAATACGAATTACTTCATGCAAATGTATCAAATATTCAAAATACTTTCAAATACAGTAATTATAACATAAGACAACAATATCAAAATCATAAATTGTAGAAATAAAAATATATGTGGCAAATCATCCATCTATTTTATTTTCAAAATTTTGATGAACTTTTCCTGGCTGATGGTCATGGTATGGAGTGCATTTTTCAACAAACACTGATTTAGGAGAATGTATAGAAAAAATTCAAACAATTTCAAACCCAATATTTATAACAGGGAGCAACAATATAAAAAAATCACTAATTATAAAAATTAGAACAGTATTACGAACCCTAGATGATGCTTCCTTGAAATGTTTCCATTATAAAGATAAGAGACATTAACAAAGGTTTCTTCAGTCAAACAAGGAAAGCTCATGCAATGACTTTTTAACCTTGGCCACCATTTTAGGGGCATGGTGAGAAACTTGGCGATTTTACCGACAAGTAGAAGATTCTAAAGAAACTGAAATCTTGATGAAATATCGAATGGGAAGAATGTTGTGAACTTATCCTGAATTTTCCCTGTCAAACATGGCTGAAATGGCTATAAATACGGAGAGAAGCGAAGCCGGGGATGGGGAAACGATTGGGATCGGTCGGCATTGGCTGAGTGGATCTGCTGAGAAATTACTGGTAGCTTGTCAGAGTAGATCTGCCTAGAAACGGCCTGTATCTGCGGAGGAATCGGCTGCAAATATTCGAAGTCATACGAGGTATTACTGTAGAGATTTATTCTTTATGGGAACTAGTAAGTGAGTGAGTTGAAAGTTATCAAGAGTACAAATTGACAGTTTTCCAGTACTGTATTTATTCCTGCTGTGACGCTAATTTGTACAAGTGTAGTATTTCCTATTTGTGCAGTTGGTCTGTCCCAATTTTGCCACCTGTGTCGCCTTTTCCTGAATATTTGGGAAGAAAGCGTCATTTACCATTATTCTCCGTGTTGGACTAATTTCACTTGTTACACCAACACGAACCTGAGAAGCATTTTGTAGCTTTGGTGTCACAAACGTCATTTGCCAATAAAAATTTTACAAAAATCTCCTTAGTCTAGTGTGGGTGTAGCGAGTGAAATCTGCCCAACATGAAAAATAGTAGTAAATAACGCTTTCTTCACAAATAATCAGGAGAAGGCGACACTGGTAGCAACTTTCGACTGGCCAATGACTGACCAAGATAAGCAGCAAAATGTTTTATAATAGGCTTTTATAATGATATAAAATGTAAATAAATTAAAAGAATACCACATGGGGAACGAGTTAATTATAATTTAAAAAGTGTTAGTAATATTTACGTACATTTTTTAAAAAATGTTTTATTGACAACCATAAATTCACTTCGTTCAGATATATAAACGACCTTATAATTTTTCAAAATAAATGTATGCCAGAATTTAAACCAGATGTATAATTTTATCCTTCAGCTTTATTTCTTTATTAATAAAGTTCCATTATTTGACAGTAATTTAAGTTTAAATTTATATAGGAAAATATTATATAGCTTCATACTTAGAAATATTAAATTCGTTAATGTATCACTGAATTTTCAAGATAACTTCAATATTTTCAGATTACTTGTACTAGGTCCTATTTTCCTTTTAATTTTTAAGAATAATTTTTATGTTAAAGCTAAATTTTTATATTAATTGTAAATAGTATTTTTTTATTTTTATTTTTATATAGTTGTTTATTTATTTATATTCTTATGATTATTCATTTATTCATATTTGTATGTTTATTTATTCATTTATATTTACATGATTTATTTATTTATTTTTATTTTATTATTATTCACTTATTTTTAGTTTATTATTTATTTATTACTTTTATTTCTGCTGATTTATCATTAATTTTTAAAAAGAAATTTATGCCATAAATTTTTTTTAATAGATTTATTTTTAAAGTTTCAATTACATTATTATTATTTTACTTTTTAAGAAGTTTTTATTTTTTTATTTATTTATTTATTTTTTTTTGCAATATTTGTAACTCAAGTTTTATTTAGTTCTGAAATATCTTGGTAGATGTCGATATTATATTTTGCCTTTTCATTTCATATTTAAAATTTGTAAGTAGCTCCTCATATTTTTTGGATTTTATTAAATAAAGTTGACTAAGAAAGTTTTTTATGTTTTGTGTTGTTTTTAACAATATTTTCATGTTCTTTTGTTACTTAATAGTTACTTTATTTACTATTCAAGATCCAATACATGTTGATGTCAAGCCTTAGACTTTTGATTGTTAGTTTCTAAGAAATAAGAGTTTGCATATTGACAACTACAAAAAATATCTATTCGAATTGTTTGAAATTTAGCTGCTTCGTTCTAGCGTGTTTGCTCTCTAATTTAATTATGTATATATTTTATGTATTTTCTTGTCTGCGTTAATGTGCAGTATGTTCTTACGCATATTTTCGTCAAGTAAGAGAATAAATGGCTTAACTTTAACGTATGTTTGAAAGTTCATGAATAAATAGTTTAGTTTTGTGTGTAATTAGAACACCATGTTTGTTGAATTCCTACATATGGTGATTGTTCATGTTAATGATTTCTTGAACTGGAGTACATTTTGTGTTATTAAACAACATTTTAGGTTCTATTAGTTACGTTAGTTACATTTTTGATGCTGTGGATACTTTTTGGATTGCTATGTTATCTTTTTCATAATTGCTTTTTTCTTGAATTTGATTTTGTTTTTGATTTCTGTTTAAATGTGTCTTCGGTTTTATAATCGTTTTTTAATGCTCAGTGATTATTATTATACTGAGTTTGATTTTGCTTTTGATCTGAGTTTAAATGTATCGTTGGTTTTATAATCGTTTTTCAATAATGTATTTCATTGATGGGAAATATTGTCCAATGATTCTAGAATAAACTTGTCTAATTGTCTAAAGCCTGTTACAACATTAAATGTATTTTATAGCATCATTTTGCATTTCTTTAAATTTTGTTTTTTACAGATTTTGAATAATTATATCTTTTTATTTTATAATTTTTGTAGTTATCACATTCATTATTTTTTATTTAATATAATTTCCTTTGGAGTTTTCTGTAATATAATGTGCTTCGTTTATATTTAAATATGAATATTTACATCTGTTCATTTTTCTTTTTTTAGCAATGCTTGATGTGTTTATTTTTAGGATTTAATATATATCTTTTTTCTCATTAGTACATAAATAATTTTATATATATTGTTTTAATTTTTAATTATTCAAATTACTTCTTAATTTTTTTTTATTTCAGTATTGGTGTTTGATTACACATAAATACCTTCAGATAAAAAAGTTGCTCCAAGTATGCAATGATACTCGTATTATGAAACGCTGAAGAAGAAAAAAATATTTCTCTTTGGAAAAAAATAATTTCCATTTGAGTTCATTAAGCTTTAAATGATCTCGGCTAAGCGTGTAAGTTACAATCCGAAAAAAAACAAGGAAAATCTGAAAGAAAAATAAAACAAAATCTTAGACATCCTGCTTTTAATGTGAATTTTAGGAACAAAAATTATAACCGTTGCTATACACATGCCAATTAAAGGTTTTTTTTTCAAACATTAATGTTAAATTTAAGAAGAGTATAAGACATCTACTTCAAAGTCGCGTATATTGAATTAAAAAAAATGTCTCGAAACATCTTCGTTTAGCCTAAATGCTTCTACTATATAATTTCATAAATGCGGTTGATTGCTTCATACCGAAAACGTTATTATTCAACAAATAAGTTATTCAAAATATGTTATTCAAAAAGCGAGAATTTTTCCTAAAGAAACATATTCTTCAAAACATTAAATTTGGTTTTAAAACCGCTAGTTAAATTTATTCATCTGGACATGCTAATAAATGAAATAACTATCATGTGAAATTATCACATTTCAGGCTTAAAATAAATGAATCTATCACTTGTTCTTCGAATTGCAATAATTCAAGGTCAAAGAAAACTGATGCTTACTATTTCAATCCCGCGTTTGAAGGGGGGGGAAATTACTATTTCATTTATACGTTTTTGCTATTTCTCTTCTCTCTTATTCAATAGCGAAATTACAAAACTTAATTATTATGGAATTATATAAGTATCTATACTTTAAAACAAAAAAAAAAAAAAAAAAAACCGACGCTGTAAGAAGGAGTTGTCTGATGGAGACAAAAATTGGCTGCTAGGAAAATTATGTACAGAATAGAAAATGATTAAAATTTAAGAAAAATTGGATGATTTATTTCAGAGTTACATAGTTACTAAGTAACGAACCCATTAAGGTGTTGACCCACCTCTAGCCTGGATGCAAGCTACCACACTATGAGGCATAGAGTGATAAAGCTCCCTGGTAGTCTCTTGTGATATTTCTTGCCAAATTTGTTCCAATTGTTGAACTAGGTCATCAGCATTCCCTGGTAGATGCAGGAGCTGTAGCAGCTCATCTGACAATCACTCTGTCCTCCCGATCTGCTGTGGCCCTAGGTCGATTGCTACCATCATGACGCTGAAATCTGCCACTGTCCACCCTTTCTTGCCAGCCTCTTCTAATCGCCGCAACGCTTCGATTCCTATGACGAGCAATTCTCCGGTTTGCCCAACCTGCCTTTTTCAATCCAATGATACAACCTATTTCAAACTCTGACAGTTGCTCGTAATGAGCTCGAATCTTGCAGTGGCATTTTTTCAATCGTTGAGAGGTATCCTAAATTGCAACAGATTGAGAATCACTTCTTATATACGCCTGCTGAGTGGGAAGTACCGATGCTATGAATCTGCCACTATTCATTCATTGGACACCAAATTTTAATCATTTGCATCTTCTGTCCAATTGTATACGAAATTTTATTATTTCTACAAAATTTGCGTACGAAATTTTATTA
>BMAW01054559.1:0-17966 GCA_019974015.1 Nephila pilipes
TTATTGTACTTCGTTTTACTAAATATATATATATATATATATATATATATATATGTGTTAATGATGTGTGTGTGTGTGTGTGTGTGTGTGTGTGTGTGTGTGTGCTGCTGGCTACTAAAACTGCGACGCCAGGAAAGAATGATCTGTCAGAACGTCAAAATCGTGGGCAGAGCTTAGGATGTGTGATTATTAGTATTTCTGGCATTTAGACGATGAGAAGAGGAAGAAACAGCATCTGAAACACTAAATGAAAAATTTGCGTAGTGAGTTTTCTCATTCGGAAATCGCCTTGCTTAAAGTCGAAGTTTGTTCAGAATACCGTGTTATGTCTCAAATATGAAGAAGAAATGCTAACACCACCAATTGTTGGAATTTCATAAGAACCAAGATCTTTACTATCACGAGAATTAATGAATTATCATTCCGTGATATTGCCCTTCACTGGTGGGAAGCTTCTGCAGCTCATGCAAATATTGAATCAATGGTTTGCTGAGGTTTTGTTCGAAGAAGGGCATGCAGATCTCTATTCCCTCTCATAATTAATGCCGAGAGAGAACAGGTATATATTGTGAAGTATGCCCCGTAAAACCACATCATGGATTTATTGGTCAGGAAATGGACATGTTTGCTGAACAACCAATCGCTTGTTCGGTGAACTTTGTCTAGAAACAGCGTGTGGGCTGTCAGCTCGGCGACCATGACTTCGGCATCACTTTACAATACGGCATGAAAGCATCAACTCTGATCATCGAATGAAAAACTGGATGCAGGGTAGCTTTGTCAATGTCTCGTCTTTTTTAGAAAGAATCCGGTCTGCGTGCGGTAGCTCTGATGGCAAATTCATGTTCGTACAGGAAGCTCAGAAGAAGACTGCTCGTCGCCTGCTTTGCATTCGATATCGACATATGGGCCCTTCATCTGGTGTGTGATGGTTGGGAGCTTAGCAATTGGGATCTCGACACGCACATCTTTAGTTCAGAACGACGATAATTTGGCCAGATCGGTACGACTTCTGACCTCTTCCATTCAGTAGTTGTGTGTCCTATCTTCGAAGCCTGTAAACGCTATGTCTTTCGCAGACCACATGTTTGCACGTCATGTTCTGACCTTCGCTTGATACGGTGTTCGTTTATTGCCTTACGGTTTTGCACGGGTTCCAGATCGACCATTGAAAACATCTGGTCATGGGTACTCAGAGGTGGCTCTCTACCCTTTCCAGCTAATACGTTTGACGGTCTGGCCTATAGACTTGAAGCAGCATGGAATGGTTGCCCGTTTCTGTCATATAAACCTTGTTCGACTTCATGCCTAACCAGGTAGAGCTATTTTAGCTACCAGGAGAGCTGTTTCTACTAATTTCTCACTTATTAACCCCCAAACTTCTTGTATATTTAATCATTTTGTCTTCATGCCATACTGTATATGAAAAATAAATATCTTTTATCTTTTTTTTTGTATTTGCTTTACTTCATGGTGTTGCAATTTGTAATGTACCAGAAAATATATATATATATATATATGCTCCTATATATATATACTATATATATATATTAGAATCTATATATATATATATTATTAATATTAAAAAATATTAATTAACTTGTTCAAATAAAGAAGCACAAAAAAGACTTTTAAGTTACTCTTCTGTAAAATTTAAAAAATGGACATAGAGTCCTTAACCTCCGGCATTACTGATGTAAAACGAGAAAGTCGTGTGGTTAGTGACTATAAACCAAAAAACACGAGAAGTAAAGAGATAGAGTAAGAAATGGCGAAAGATGCGATAATATAATAACTTCCCATTGTGTGTGTATCATCTAAATAAAATATATGAATACGAGCAAGTATCGTAAATTTTACTTGTTATTCTTAAAGCTTATCTGCATTGTCACCATCCACAGTCATACATGTCTCCCAATGTTTCTTGACCTTTCGAAATGCGCTCTTATAGAACTCAGTAGATTGCGGTGAAAATTATTGTTACATCTCTTAAATTACTTCCACTGTGTTGTGGAATCTTCGACCTAGCAACGGTTTTTTAAGTTCTAAGAATACGAAAAACTCACTTGGGGTGATATCAGGAGAGTATGGTGGCAAAATTTCAAAGCTACATTACTTTGATTTTTCTTTTGTATCTCGAGATGAGTATGCAAGTACATTATTTACAAGGAGACGGACCGGCCATACCACGCAGTTTCTTAATCAGAGCATCACGTAAATAGTTCAAAAATGTGCAATCAAGAGCACCAGAGGTGACCCTTCTCCAGGTGTTCTGTTAAGATGCCTCCTCAACATCCCCAAAAAGCATATAGCATGACCTTTCCTGTAAATTTCAGCACCTTTGTCTTATTAAGGGAATATATTGCTGCATTTCTTCTCTTTGCTTATCTCTATGGCCTCTGGATCATATTTATAAATACGACATTCATCCATACTTACCCCAGGTGACAAAAAGTTCTCTTTTTGTTCCAAAAGATTCAATATCTCTCTCGACAGGTCCTGGAAAGTTTGGTTCTGGAAAGGAGTCAGTAATTGTAGAGCCCAGCGAGCTGACACCCTTGACATGTGTAGTTCTTCGTGAATAATTTTCTATTCACTGTCATAACAAAGACTAGTCTCAGTCATGATCTGTTGGAGGGTTGCTCTTCGATCTAACAACATGAAGTCTCCCACTTTCTTCACTTCTTCACTGTGACAGCATCGTCCCTGAGTATAATGGTCTTTCAATTCTTGGATCATTTGTAAGCACAGGTTTTCCACTTCTTGAACAAGTAGCCAGTTTGAAAATTCCTTTTTTTCTTAAGACGATGACATTTGACGGGTTATCATTTCCAAATACAACTATTGTTTCATAACGGATTTGCCGGTCACTGTAATATTTCAAATGAAAGAATTACTCTTCTAGTCTCTATCTTCTCCATACTGCGAATTACGAGTACTTCAATCTACGGTTTCCTGAAACCAAACAAATGAACATGGATAGGTACAATTTACAAAATTATGTACATAAAGATTATTTAATGTGCTGAATAAATCTTATACATATATCTCAATGATTTCTTAGTAATAATTAAAACATTATGAAATTCCCTCATATTAAGAACCTGATCTATCAATCGGCCCCAAACAACCTCTAGACAACGGACTCGTCATAATTTAAGTGCCGAATATACTTACACTATTTTCATTAAATGAATTGAAAAATAACATACAAGGCGATTAGAATATAATACTACCTCTACAATCCAAAGCTTACCTTTTCAGGCCTACCAGTAATTAGGGATGCGACATCGATGTCGTTGTTTTGTCGATCGATTTATTGAAGCTGATGTTTATTTAACATCGATGTTTTGAGCATTAAACAGTCTTATAGGGAATTTAGTTTGGGTGTTTATACCAAACTATTAGTTGGTCTGTCTGAGAAATTCTAAAAGCGTTATTTTGGATCGTATAGAATTAATTACTTAATGATCATTTGATGTGATCTATGAAGTGGAAAATTTAGAAGAAAACCGGTGTATGTGTGTGTGTGCGTGCGTGTGTGTGTGCGTGTGTATGTATGTGTGTGTGGTGACGGTGAATTTCAAAGAATTTCTTCCTCGTTCTTAGGTTAAGACCTTATATTGATCTAAATAACCAAATTGAGAAGATATCTAAATTTTCGAGGGAACCTGTTATACGGAGTTAGACCAGATTAATGAGGGGCGCTGCTTCTTTCTAAAAAGAGAGAAATATAATGATACTCGTTTTCTGGCAATGGTGCGAGATCAAGAATTATCTCTGGTGCCATAAACTTGTATTTATTCACTCTCCGCATCTTATTAAGTGATCCGCATGTTGCCTTCTACTATAGTCGACAGAAGTCCATCTGTGAGCCATATTTATTCTAGAGAACTTGTACAGGGAAGCATGACCTGAAGCGAAGCACATCCTCTTACACACACACACACACATACACAAACATATATATATATATATATATATATATATATATATATTCTCGCAAAGCTGTTAGAGTTTTGATTATATCTGTTACAATTTCTTGTATATTACTACTTCTATTTGTAATTGTTTAAATTAACTTAAGTAGAATTATATTTTTATTGCTTCAGAATTGATTTATCTTAATTAAATCTCGAATTGAGATTATTTCAAAGATTTTATTCTGCTTGCGCGTCTTTTCTATGCGACGATATAGCATAAATGTTTAAACAAAGTTTTGGTAAGTATTGATGAACTAAGGAAGAAAATAGAACGCGGAAATTAATTCAGAATGTAACAACAAAGTGGAATTCCACTTTCTACATATTGGAAAGAATTCTTGAGTTGTGAGAGGTTGTGGCAGGGATTATAAATTTTAATAAATCAGCTCCTCAATGCCATTCACCTGAGATATTTAATTTTTGCTAGAATTCTGTACATTATTTAAGAGTATTGAATTTGCAGCAACCGAAGCAACTGGAGAAAGATTTGTTACTTCAAGCACCGTCATACCGATTGGGAAAATGATGGGCAGTAAAATAAATTCTGTATCATGATGTTCAGAGCTGGGGGTAAAACTGAAAGAAAGCTTTCTTGTCCCAAACAAGAAGAGATTTGGTAGTACTGAGAAAAACCATTTTTTGCAATGGCTTCCTTATTGGATCTACGATTCAAAAACCTTCATTTCCAAGATAAGGCTTAACTGGGTACATGGATCAAGAAGCTCTACAATGAAATTAGAGAAGAGAGTGAATCATCATATTCTGACGGTGAGCAGTTTTCTCCACTTCCATTTTCTTCTCGAGGTAAATAAAATTTTCAAAATTGTGATAAGTAATATCCTTTTATTTGAATATCACTCTTTGTTTACAGCTCACTAGCAGGTTCTTATGTATAAATAAATATATTTGGAAAGTAGAACTTAATGTTTGGAGGACTTATGAATCATTTTACTAAATAAAATAAGGTAGAAATAAAAAATCAGGAAAATATTACTGTGGGCTGAAATACTTGGAGTTTCAGTGCAAAATTGATAATGGACTTTCAAAGTTTTTTTTATAGGTACATTTATTTTTCTTTGCAAAAGATGACTTTTGGGAAGATCACCACAAAATGGATCCAAATAATTGGAGAGTTCCAAAGAGGTCAAAACTTTTGGAGGAATTCGACACAGGTAGTCTGCCTCTGCAGCTTAAATTTTCAGTTTACTTCAAGTGTCCTAATCTTAATCTCAAGGAGGGCCCACTCAAATTTTATCGTGATAATTATAATCATAAGAATTTCCATATTGCAAAAGTTGCTACTAAATACCTATCATTGATGGCAACATCAGTCCCACCAGAAAGAGTTTTCTTCGCAACTGTGGGAATAGTTAGTGAAAAATGAAGTCGACTTTAAGGAGTTAACAAACTGCTTTTCCTCCAAACTGTGAATAAAAAATATTGGGGTCTATTGTTTAAAATTATATTAGATAATTTGCAGTATTATGAATAATTATATTACATTAAACAGTAATTAATTGTTCTTGGCAATGTTTTCACCCGCCAAAGTGCAACTTTTGATTATCCTTCCATGAAATATTGTACTGAAAAAAATAGTATCCGCACAGTCAAAATATGAAGGTAATCATTAAAAAAATACTATTGTTCTGAAGGTTTTTCTTTTTTTGCTAAAAAATATCGGTTTTTCAGACATCGTTTTTTTTTTTTTTTTTTTTGCCGATGTATTTCTAACATCGATGTTTCAATATTAAACATCCATGTTTTGCGTTCGATGTCGTATCCCTACCAGTAACCCGACGTTTTTACACAGACCGACAAATCATAAAAAATGAAATAAAAGCATGTAGGCTATCAATACAAATATGTACGAGTTCGCTAGATTTACGTACTTCTAGTGTTTGATACTTTGCGTGTACTGCATTAAATACATTTTTTTTTTTTGTTTTTAAGTACAGTAGTAGTGGTGATTTTCCAATAATCTTGCGGTATTCTGGTCCAACATCTGCCGAATTGTCGAGAGGTTACTATATTTTATTACAAAGTCTTAAATTTATAAATGTTGTATTAAGAGAACTATGTGTGTTTTATTCAATTAAAACTCAGATTAATAATGCTTATAACATATGAATTAAAAATAACATATGCCTCGAAATATTCTCATTTACTTAGTCTTTGTTAAGAATAACTGTTTCTAATACATAAAAAGATGTTACTTTTGACGCAAAATACTCTAACAAAAGAAAAGAGGCTGATACAAAGTTTGCAATTGTGATAAACATCTTTAAGATGTATCAAGGTAAAAAAAAAGTGTTTGGAAAACGCTAGATAAAGAACACTTAAGTAGTGAAAATAACAATAGTACTTTTCTGAACATATCGGGTATCAAACTCTCTCATGAACAATTCCAAGGCATAGACCAGAGTCGACACAAAATTTTATCTCTAAAGTAATTATGGTGAAAGACAGAAAAAGTGTACTTCAGAAAGACAAAGAATAGAAATTTAATCTTCTACAATTCATATAATCATTAGTGGTCAGAAATTAATGATCAAAAAGAAGAAAAAAAAGTACATGAACGGAAGCATTTTAAGCTGATATTTTATTTAAAGTCTTTCACAACTGGGAAGTATAGTTTATTCTTAGTTTAATAGCTGCAATTTATTTTATTTATTTGAAAATAACTGCGATTTGTTTTTATTTATTCGAAAATTAATTTATCTGATAAGGTTTCTCCTTTAAACTTTTCGCTTTGATTAGATTGGGACCATGATGATTTTTTTAGAAAAAAAAACACTTTATTTATTTCAAAAATGTCTATTATATATAGTTATGTTAAGTGTACAAGATCAACTTTATGAAATGTTGAATTTTGAGATTAAATCGGTTTCTAAGTGACATTTTATTCTTGGTTATAAACCTTTTCAGAATAGACAAAAAAAAAATTTCGATAAAAAATAAATTGAAAAAAAAAAGCTTTTGTTAGAGGGTCGGATATTGATATATCTACTTTTAAGGTTTATTTACCGATAAATTTTCTTTTAAGATTTATTTACTGAAAGATTTACGTTTAGAAATCTTAAGTATGCTAGGTATCGTGTTTGAACAGATAAAATACGATATTTAGGAAGGAAGAAACTAAATACGATATAAAGGTTTCCAACTTTTTCTCCCGATTGTATACCTTGGAATTATTTTTTTTTATTGTTATTTCACAAAGAAAATTTATATTTTTTAAAAAACAAATATGAGTAAAATAGTATCAGTAACCACTTAAATGATTTTCCTTTGAAAAATAAACACTTATTTTATAAAAAGTGATTTTTTTTTTTACACAGCAAAAGAATATCATTCAATGATTAATTCAGATCGTTTGGAATTGACAATAAATGAGTCTAAAACCAAGTATATGCTTGTAAAGAAAGCGCCACCAAACGATTCTCTTATTCATTTAAAAAATGGCCCCATGAGTTTGAAACTGTGTCATGTTTTATTACCTCGGATCTCTGATTAACGTAAAATATGACATCATTTCTGCGATCCAAAATCGTATTTCAATGGCCAACAAACCGTCCTTCGATATCCATTTTGGCTCCGTTTTCTCTCCTGAAAAACACAGCTTCTTATTTAAAAAAAACTCTCATTTGGCCGGTCCTAATATATGGCTCGGAAACTTGGCCTCTAAATAAAAATGGAGAATACAAAATTGCACTTTTTGAGAGACAGGTTTTCAGAAGAATTCTCGGTGGTGTCAAAGGAAATGACCTTGGGCGAAGACATTTTAATTCTGAAATTAATCTAGTTTTTAATGGCCCTGATATCATTAAATGTATTAAAATGAAACGAATGAACTGGGCTTCTCAAACTGTTGAATGTATGAGAAAAATGTAGTGAAAAAAATTTTTGTTGCAAAGCCCTTTACACCAGTCAAAGAAGAGGATGACTAAAACCAGCTTGATTCTATTGAATCGGATTTTGAGATGATTGGGGAGAGAAGGCAAAAGGTGAGTGATCTCGTAGAAATCTTCAAAAGAGGGGGCTGTTGAGTCAAATATGATGATGAAAAGAATATCATAGATCAAAATAGAGAGTTCATACTAAAACATATATATGTTTTTTCTATTAAATAGGAACAGTTTTTTTCGTTAAGTGTGAAAGAAATTATTGGACAACGTATTATTATACATCAAATATACCCAAATGAAGATTAAACCTTATCTTAAATCTTATATGTATAAAAAAATTATTGCGACATTTAATATTAAACATTCTTCCTAATATTTTAAATTTATTTTGATAACCTTAATAAAAGTTTCTGTGACAGTAAAATAAATTTAATAGTCATTAATTAGCAAATTACTATTCATTAATGAAGGTTCACATTAAATACACTATTAAATTTGATTTTATCCATATACCTATAACATTGCATTATATTCATTTCTTATGAAAAACACACACAGTTTAAAAGCTTTCAATTAAGTTTCGATTTCCATCACAATTAAATACATTAAAAATGCAATTATTCTTCATTTTTGAATTAAATTTTAAAACATGAAAAATTGATTATGTTTTCGTAATAATTGTTATAAAATTAATTAGAGAGAGAATTAAATGCAAATGAAATTATGAAATTCAAAAGAACGAAACAGAGTATAAAAATAAAATAAAATACAATTTGATTGTTAAAAATAGTGATCTTTATTTTAAAAAAAAAATATGCAAACAGTAAATACATAAAAAAAAACAATCGTGGACATACAATGAGAAATAAATATACAAATTAAACACTACCGGACGGGGCAATAAGTGACATAATGTTTGTAATCACAAGGTCAAATAAAAATATTTAGAGGTGGATAGCGAACAAAAATTCTTCTTTTATAACACGTAACAATTCTTTTCTTGTTTGGCATTTGCTTTCAACAAATTCAAAAATGTTCTTTCGAATATCTTAGATATGAAATAAATTTAGTCCACGAACTTACCGTGTCGTTAGCAGGACTTCAAAATTGAATTAATCCCCCATTGCTTGACTAGTGGAAAATGCTCGAACTAAAGCCACAATGTGTGATAAGGAATATAGTTACCTAAAGCGAGTACACTAGAAAGCCACACTGAAAAGTGTCTTCCATACCGTAACGTTTTTAATTTTTATCCAATTTTAAAAAATCTTGTTCTACCTAAAATTTACACGTATCCTCTACTCAATGCGCTTGTTATCTTTGTTGCCAGATGCCGCTGCTGTGCTGAGAATCAAAGATGATGGCGATCTTCACAGAGATAAGGTTGAAGCAAAGAGACGTCTTAACAACAAACCTTGCCCCTAGTGGCTTTCACCTCTTTCCCTTTTAAAGGATCGCTTTAAAGGACATCAATTTCATTCTGATAATGAGGTGAAAGCAGCTATTAAAGCTTGGTGTCAACAATTACAACCGGAAGCGAGATTATGTCAAAAATGTAGTAGACAAATAACTTTCAGACGCAATAAAATTGAAAATCGGGTAACAAATTTCAAAGTTATAGCAAAGAAGGCATTACTTTTTCAATTATGCTTCGTATTAATGTAACTGGAATCACGATTACGAATCTACAGAACTGGTTTCAAGGACATAGGTATTCGCCAAACCATCCGTGAGATCTCGCGTCGCGTTTTCTGCATCCTGTTCATCCAATAAATTTGTCAGTTTAGTTATAACGAACGTCTTAAAATGTCTCAGTTTTGCCGGGTTCAACTTCGACATATCGTGCAAAAGACTTCTCAGAAACAGTTCGTTAGAGTTTTCAGAAACACTTTTGGACTTGGAGGCTTGGATTATAATATTTTCAGACGGGGACGAATAGCGGTCGCTTTTTATTCGTTTGCTAGGCACCAGATGAGTCGTTCCATCTTCATAAATGACTAAGTGGTGTTTAGTGGGGGATGAGTTCGTTTCCGTTGGAATGACGTCACATTCTGCTTCGGTATTGTCGCTGTCCTGCCCTTGAAGTGATTCTTGTTTTAGGGAGGTGCTTTCAAGACCAGATGGGTCCGTGTTTCTGGAAAAAGGTAAATTGTTCGGTGAAAGGGATATCAAATAAAATGCAGTAATTTACAAAACAAATAACTAAATATATTCCCTATGAATGTTTGCTGGGTTTTTTTTTGATCATTTGGTACAAAATGTACAGCAGTAGAAAATTTGTATGACAGTTTTTATTTAAATCAAAGCTGACAGCTCTCGAAAAATTTTAAAGTATAACAATACACTGTTTAAGCTGAAAATTCTTGCAGAGTTCCTACAGATTAACTTTTCCTCATTTCTACAAAAGTATTCCAGTTTTCCTAGACTAGCAAAAAATTCGTTGTTTTGTTCATCAAACTTTTATAACTTCAAGAGACGATGGTTAGTTTTATTAATTTTTTCCTCAAGTACTATAATTCTTAGCTAATTTTAATATTCATCACAATAGATGAATGAAATAAAACTTATTAACTTTAAAGGTACGAATAATCCTATTTGAAACACGTGCATTAAAAATATTAAATTATTTCATAAGCTAAAGTACAAAACTAATTTATGCAACTTTTCTTCTTGATTTCATGTTATTGCAAATAAATTAAGATTCAAAATAATTTTTTTAACTATTTGAGTCTTGCCACATGAGGGGACTTACTTTCTTTTTCGCAGATAGGTTTTAATGAAGAGCATGGCGTTGTAGAGGTGCCATTGTCTGCCGGATCTTCTACTGCCCGATTGCACTTCTTTCATGGCACGGTTGAAACAGCATCGCAGGACATGCCATTTGTTCCGCAGGTCGTACACTGCAGGAAACAGAAGACAGGTAAATAATATTACAATACAAGTACGAAGCTTACCCGAAAAAAACCCTGAATATTCGAAGATAGTAACACGGGCTCCATCGGTTTTTACCTTTCAAATAACATTGTGGGACTTTAATGGGGTGTTATTTAAATTAAATACTATAACCAATAGATGAAACATGACTTGTGTAGATAAAATTAGAATTATTGAAGTGTAGAGAATAGTTTACTTAATTTACAACTCGTTCCATTTGATTGGGATGAAGCTGAAAACTTAAATATGAATCTGGAAACTAAAATATTAAATAAGGAAGAAACATCAGATGTTAGTTGAAGAAAAATAATTCCCGAATTGACCATATTACAATCTTTACGAACGTAACAATACTATCAGCGATTTCGGAATACAATACAACAATTTTTAACTTTCTATTAAAGAGAAGGTGGTTCACTTCTTTCCTTAAACGCTTGAAACTCTGGACAATTCCATTTAAAATTTGAATTAATGTCTATGCAGATGAAGCGAACTCCTTGTGAACCATCCCTTTAGAGTCGAAGAACACAATTTTGGGAATTTTCATTGTTCATAGCACTGTGTTCATCCGAGTCTTCTTTGATCGAGGTGAGTTTGGTCCGCTATCAAATGTTAAGAGGAAGGATGATACAGCGACTCTCTTCTGCAACAACGCCAGAGCTAACTAGCCAAATGAGACGTCTCTTTAGTCTAGTTGGTAGGAGCACAACAGAAAGCGAGCGGTCAACATTCTTCAGACCCACAAGTCCAGGGTTCGAAACAATGCTGTAACTCTGAAGACAAGGTCAGAAACTTCTCTCTCTCTCACCCTCCACGGGGTAGAGAAAAATCCCCCAATGTTTCGTAGAAAGCATCCTTCTACGAAGTATCGAAACCCCCCGGATGTAATTGTTTTCAGAAAACTTTGATCACTTGACACACTAACATTTCATGTCAAATGGCTACTTTGCGGTCAGAGATCAAAACTTTTGGCACCAGTTTCGCACAGATTTTGCAAATTTTCAATTCTTCCATAATGGTTCAGTGGATGGTGTTTTAGACAGTCCTACCTAAAAAAGGGGGGAGGGGGATCAGAGAAATATTACATTGGAATTCATTAGCCTTGAAGGCAGATCGAAATAAAATAGTTGAAATTCACAGGAGAAATATCTCGTGAAAGCCTTATTTTATGTGAATGGCATAAAGAAAAACAGCGTTTTCGACTAATAAAAAAAAGAATATCTTTTTTTTTTACGATTTATCAATTGATAAATTTCATATATTTTAGCAGAATTGTAGGCAAATAAAAATGATTATCTGAGAGTACTGCACAATGGCAACGATAATTTTAGTATGAATGGTCAAAATATAGAATGAGAATTTATGTTTTTTTTTTCCTTTACATTTTTATAGAGATTGTACTAGAGACCAAAACAAACGAAAGCGAGAAAGGGCGTAAACAGACTTATTTACCTGAAACCCCCATCTCTCTGGAAATTTCGTTCCATAACTCGTCAATGTAAGTTCTGAACCTGTGTTTCGGATGGTTGGAATCGTAGATGGCCCGTCTCGCTTTGATCAGCTGTATTAATTTCAGTTCGTCAAGTTTAGGCTTTGTAGACTGTAGTCAAAGGAAATAACAAAAAGGTTGTAAAACAACAAAGAGATCGTTAATACAACAACTTTCTCAACAAAGAAATAACTTTTAGTCTTATGTTTGTTACTATTTAGATTATGATCGAAAGAAATTTTCAGGGATATAAGTTCCTTCAAGATTTCAGCGAAAGAAAATTAACATTTTACTAAAATAGCAATAAAAATTTTAAAATCTGAATTTTTAATTTTAATATTTGATTTAATATGAAGTTAATAGAATGAGTCAACCGCGATGTCATTAAAACTTATTTTAAGGATTCAAAGGGGATTTTGCATTATACATTAATACAAGTTGATCCATGTTTCGTCTCTAATGCATACAAAATGATAGAAAATCTATAGTTGGTCTATAAACGAAGATTAAAATTTATATCTTCATAGCACAAGATTTCTTTGCAATGCGAGAAAAAAAATTTCAGAGTCATATTTTCTTTTTCTTCACTATCGGCATTACGAAGTAAAAAAGAATTATTACTATCGATTATAACCAAGAGAAAATGGTCCTTATGTTTTTAATATTTTAAAATATAAATATTAACAGAAAGACATTGTGTTATGAAAGTCATCGAACATTACATTCATTTTGAATTCTGAAAATATATTTCCCTCAATCAAAGAACATTAATATATACTGAACTACACGAAAAAGTAAAAAAATTTAATGAAAACAAATAGAAATCTCAGATCAGAAATTGAAAAAAAAATTTTTAGAAATGAAATAAAAGGTGATTAATACCAAACGCTTATTATTACTAGTAAAAATGATAAGAAAGTGAATGACAGAGAAAACACAAACAATAAAAATGGAAATTTAATTATTTTAATTATAATTATTTTTAATTTAATTATAACTAATGATTATTCCAATTAATGTTTTATTACTACTAATAATAATTAATTATATTTTGTATTGACGCAAGAAATAATTCTCCATATCAAATGAACCGAATTCAATCGAATAATCAGTCGATTTTATCTAACCAATATCATTTGAAAAACAATTTCAACATATTTTTTAAATAAATTAACAAAAACAAATTTTTAGACAAATGAATCGAAGAATGTAATGACTAAAATATCTCTGTCAAGTATCTCTGTCTGTCAATGTATGACATACAAGTATCAAACTTCCTACATTATTTTTTATGGTTTCACACCTTTGTATATTTTCATTTCCTTCAAATATAAAATACAATAATTTATTTCACTCAAATACTTTTAAATCAGTAAATTTGCAGTATAACTACCCTCCCATATTTCGAATTAATAAAACTTAACAGAAAACCAAATTTTAAAATAAAGTTTTAATTAAAATTCTTAAGTCAATTTTAAATAAAAATATCCTTAAGAACCAATACTTAAGAAAGAGAAATTAGGGGGATGGCCTAGAAGGAATAATTTTAAAATTTACGATTAGACATTTTCAATTTCCGTTTGTTCAATCAAAATGGCTTCCATTGTCAGTGGAATCAGAAAGAAATTTTGTTCATCAAATAACTTTGCTAGTCATATCACCAACAGTCATTGTATTGTAAAATGAAACCAAATATTAAAAGGAATGATGAAGAAGTAATCTTACCAACAATATTGTTAATTCAGGCGATTCATCTACATCCAGGCCGTTTCCTGATTCGTTTCTAGATCGAGCTTTGTGACAGGCTCAAAACAGTGTGCGTGTATGGAGAGCAGATTTCGACTCGAACCTGCGTGAGAGTGTATTAGAGCAGATGAAGAGCAACACTCCTATTCATTCCGTTTCCCGAATCTAATGCTTGTACAGCAATGGATGTGTTGTAACGATTCTTTTCAAACTTGCCGGATATTAAGTTTCACTTTCAAGAAAAAGAGCTTTGTGTATGAAAGTTTAAACGCACAAATAAATATTTCATAAATGGTTTCCACATGTTCTTTTTCGTGAAATATAAATTCGGATATGATGGCATACACCACAAATTTCCTTAAAATAAATGATGAATAGAAAAATGAAAGTGTGATGTCTTTTGCATTGTCAGGAGAATCAAATGCAATATTTTTAAATATTTTGATTTTACAAAGAAAAAGTTTCCAAATGAAATTACCAGAAGTGAGTGTGGAAGTTGTTAGGAGGAGTGCAGTTCAGGTGTCCTCATCATGACCAAGGTTCAAAGATACATGATCCGTTGAAAATGGCCCTCAGATTACTTCTAATGCGACGTTAATTCGACCAGACTAAACAAAATAAAAGTTATTAAAATTATGTGGACATAATAAAATCTTAATATTTGTTATTGTATTGTAGAATTATTATTTACGGAACCTGGATATATACCATGTAAGTATGAAACTGGAGATTTGCCATAGGTGGCGCTAGATATCTGATGCAGTTACCGACACATTACGTCGCGGTGCCTTATTGTTAACACATGGTCAGCTCCAGAGACTGTGCAGTCGTTTTTGCGTTCCTCCTTCAAACGCACCAGCAAATCAATATAATCATTGCTGATCAGTTTACACTTTTCAGAGGTAGTCAATGAAAATCACGCCATGCGTATCCCAAAAACTGATTGCCATGACTTTTGCCAGCCTGACTGCTGCGTATTCGGACGGCTTTCGCCAGCTGTGCGCCACTCAGATGACTGCCGCTTCGACTCTGGAGTGTAGTGATGTATCATGTTTCGTCCATGGTCGCGTAACGACGCAAAATCTTTTACTGAGTAAATAGCGATAAACAGCTTTCTGAATCATCGACTCGTTGCTGTTTTGTTCCATCAGAAGCAATCACGGCACCTTGGAAAAACCTTTTTCATGAAGGATAGTAAATACACTTCCATATGATATCTGTGTCATCTCAGCAATCTCACGAAAGATTTCGATCTTTCATTATAATTTTTGTCACTTCACTCTTTGTTTTCAGTGTAACAGCTTCCACAGGTCTACCAGGCGTTCCGCGTCATTGTCGGTGACCACACGTTTAAACTCGGCAAACCACCGACAAATCGTTGCTGTTGATGGACAAGTCGGGTAACATTTTCAATTGTTTCGCTTGCACGGTGTTTTACCCATTGAAAACAATGTTTTATCAGAATTGCAAGAACTCGGTTTTCCATTTTAAACAAACTGACTTACTCCAGCCTCGATAGCTCGGCTGTTTCTGGTCCGATCGACTTAAGATTTTGACACGTTTAGAATAGGGTTAGTACTCTGAAGAACACAGTTTGCTGGTTTACTGTGCACCATCTCTGGGTTAGTCTCGGAACCTTATTGATCCATGTGTTATTGATATCCTTAAGTTTCCAACTCACAATAAGCAGTTTCATTCAGTAGCATTAGTTTATTAGAGATAAACATGTCAGTTTTGTCCCAGCAAATTGATTTACGGACAGCTTCACTACTTTCTATTTTCATCTGAAGAAAACCGCGATCATCAGATGCTTCTGGAGGCATTTGGTAGGCATCTCCTCAGTAAAACACAGTGTTCGAGTAGTTCAAACGGTTCAAAATGGCGATTTTGATGGCAACGAAGAATGGAAGACCACCGAAACAGTTTGAAGACGCCTTGTTGGACAAGACAACTCAAACACAACTAATGGCATGGATCAGTTAAAGGTGACGAAATACTCTCGCCGGATCCTTATCATTACAATAAACGTATTAATTTTTCTATTTTTAATTCCGGTTTCATACTTACACCTAGTATGTGTGTGTGTGTGTGTGTGTGTGTGTGTGTGTGTGTGTGTGTGTGTGTGTGTGTGTGTGTGTGTGTGTGTGTGTTTGTGCCAACAAGTCAAAGACATTCAGTTGGATGTAGTTTTTAAATTCTGAGAATTTCAAATTTATACTTTACTCCAATTTTAACTTTTACGATCACTAGGTAGTATATATATATATGAAATAATGATCAGGAATAGAATAATACCATTTTCATAACAGTTGCAATTTTCGTACTGCAGCTTATGTGGATATTAGCTTTGGGTTAAGAAACACAGCCTATCAGAGGGACTGTATCCTAAAGTTTAAATATCGCCAACATTTCATTATTTTACTTTTATGACCTTTCTAAATCAAGGAACAAATTTTCATTGCTCTACTTTACATTATTTGAGAGTTATTGAAATTTACTAACAGGAACCACACCATTTCATAGACCTCCTATAAATTTCTTTTCTCAGCTTTTATTTTTCTTGACAGTCATGTATTTAAAATCTGAACCTTTTGGAGCAGCAATAAAGATTTGAATTTTTCTCTCTCTGGTTGTGTTAGTCAAAATTTAATAATTCTGTGCATGGAATTAAGATTAAGGTAAAGGATTTTTGTTTTAAACAAACTAGGATATATGTTTTTATTGCTTTTCGTATTATATGATAGGAAAAATTACAAATGTCGTCACACTGATACAACCTAATTTAGGTACATAATTGTTTCTTCTAAGTAATTGGAAGGAATATTGTTTAAAAATATAATGCACACTATTTGTAGAAGTGGCAGGAATTTCAAACTATCAGAATATTTGAAAAATTTAAATTTAAATAAATAGTATACACACATTTATATATATATATAATTTATAATGTTCACATATAGTGCCACCTTAAGGCAACTGAAAAGTAGATGCGGAGATCACAGAGCATAAAGAATGATTCAAGTTCTAGAGAAAAGTTTGAGTCGATGTTCCTAGTTTCAGCAATGCTATCAGTAAATAAGATTAGCCTGGTTGAGATTCAGGCAGATCTCCCAATTCTTAGATATTTTGAATCCTTTCAGCTCAGAAATGCTTGAGTTAATATCATAAAAGAAAACGGAGTTTTCTTAAATTAGTAGCACATACAAATATTGATAGGTATAGAGCCTTTATTATTGTAGTAACATTTGATGTTTTCACACATTACTCAGGTGTGTACTTTTCAGTAATTAACGTCAATAACTCCGGAGTCAACGTAGAAACAACATTTTTGCAAATTTTTAATTCATCCAGCATAACACCTTTTATTAATCACCTTTTAGAACGATACAATCATTCAACCGTTTTCCAAATCTTTTTCGCAAGAAATCTTTTTGTTGCAGGTAAATAGCGATAAACAGCTTTCTGAATCATCATCGACTTGCTGTTTTGTTCCATCAATCGCGGCACCACTTGGAAAAACCTTTTCCTTCACTTCAAAACCTTTTTCCTGGTCCGATCGACTTAAACGGCTTTGATTCAAGCAAAGGTTAGTACTCTAGAAGACCTGGTTTACTGAGAGTGCCATCTCTGGAGTTAGTCTCAGGAGTTATTGATCGATATGTTAAAACTCCAAGCTTCTATTGGGTTCAGATACATAAACAAAAACTTAATTTTCATCTAGTTCACAACAATACAAATCATTCTAGATAATAAAAAAACCATTACTTGCTTATTTATATGATTATTCACACTTGAATCTATAGACGATATAAATATCGAACATACTACAAAATCAGATTCAAACAATGATCATTAAATTAATTGAATATTCTTGAATTGATAATAAACACAGTACAAAAGGAAAATCATTAA
>BMAW01054559.1:17976-28025 GCA_019974015.1 Nephila pilipes
ATACTACAAAATCAGATTCAAACAATGATCATTAAATTAATTGAATATTCTTGAATTGATAATAAACACAGTACAAAAGGAAAATCATTAACGTACACTGACAGTTAAAACAAGTTGTGACAAGCTATATTAGTCATTGCTTAAAGGTTATTAGTTTTATAAGCTCTTGAAGAATATCGAGAACATTTTACTGTATTGTAGTACACTGCATGTATGCTGTTTTAATACAGTGTCAACGTGATATGACTCGCTAGAAAACAAGAAACACTGTACCGAAATAAAAATTGACCGTCATGATAAACAGTGGGTGAAAATGCGAGGAACGCTGTTCATAATCTTGATCTGGCGCGCTCAAGGTTCACGAAAGCTGGAATCCATGAGAAAAAATCTGAATTCCGAATGTCTCAACTGATGCAGTATTACAGAATGAGCCGAACCATCGAATGTCCGATGTAACAGTGCTTACCATATTTCTTTTCTTTTCATGTTCTCATTTTTTCACGTATGTTTAGTGTTCATCATGGGTTTTCTTGAACTCACATTGTAACTTTGTCTGGTTCAAAACTTTAAAAGATTTCTTCTCACATTTTAAAGCGCTCAATTTAGTTGAAATTTTCTATACACGATTGTTTTGGATGACAATACGATAATTTCATAATAATTAATAAAAATTAATTGATTAAAACTAATTATTTAAAGAATTAAATTTTACGACAAGTTTCTCGCCAAGTCGCCAAATCCGTCTCTTAATAATTTATCGTTTCCTTTAATTTAAATACATGTAGCTTAATTGATTAACATAATGCTCAATTGAGTTAAAAAAAATCGATGTATTTATTTTGAATGATAAATTTAATAAACGTCAAATATTAAAACTAATTATTAAAACTAATTATTGAATAAATTCAATTTGACTCAACGTTCCCTTTGCTCTTAAAATTTATTGTATAAAAATTTATGTTACTCAAAGTGTGAAGTTTGAAAGAAAACCTATGTTCAAAAAAGAAAAACTCGTTTTTTACGGGTGTTTTTTTTAATAGAGTGCGTGCTTTGGCATTTGTAAATAAATCATCAAGAAAAACATTATCATTGTTATAAAATAATATGTTTTCTGAAAGTGAATATCTAAGATATAATACCCAAAGGATGTCCAATTATGCAGCTCAAAAGCATTTTTCTTTCAAAATTGAGATAAAAAATATGTTAACAATACAAAAAAAAAAATTAAATACTTTAGATTTCTGAATTACATGGATTTCAGATAAAATATAGATATTGATATGTTACGTCAGATAAAACAAATATTTTACGTTAGCTTATGATACATGTCAAATTTCCATGTTCAATACATATAATTATTTCCACATGACGTTTGTTGAATTTTTACTTTCTTTGCCTGGCAATTTATTCTGCCAAGACAAAACAATAGTTTTAGACAGAAAATAACATAAACATCAATTCTGTCTGACAGAGGCAGATGTTGTTCTAGATAAGCGAAGGCCTCTTTGTTTATTTAAATAAATTATACTGCATAAAAAACTACAGAAAAATATATATGCCAAAAATTTTCGTTGATAATTCTGACTTCTATTCTTTTACCTTGGAGAGCAAAAGAACTAAATCACAACTTCAGAATATGACATACATTATTGAAATCATTATTATTGTTTACGTTGATTCAATAGCTTATAAAAATGTACTCTAAAAAACACAAAAAAATCTGTATTGTAGACGATAAGTCGAGACAGATGTCATAGGTCTATTCTCGCGTTATTGTGTAATAATACTACAAGACAGATATTTTTTTTAATAAAATTGATATTAATTATTTTGTTTGAAGAAAATCGTTTGCTATATTTGATGCTTTTGTAACTGTATTTTGTAAAGCAGCATATAACTTTTTAGGCTAAGATGTTATGCATGTGTAGCAATCGTATTTCCAATAAATCAATGTTTATTCTAGATCGGTGAGGGTGTCTTAATACCATTACGAGGTATGAATAATATAAACCAGACTGAGAGAGACACTGCTACAGAAAAAGTACACATGCGCCAAACGCCAGCGACCGATAACTGTTTAGAGTGAAGCGTTCTCTTTCGAATGCAGAGTCTCTCGCTTCTGTTAATAAATCCGTATAGCCGTAGCCTTCGTTTCCATTAGAGTTATTTATTATTGTGGTTGTTGTTTCGCCGGAAATATGATGTATTATCATAGAGCAACGAATTGTTGTGAAATTTCACATGAAACTTGGGAAAACTGTAACTGAAACTTATAATTTATTGAAAGAAGTGAGTGGCAATGAATGCTTATTGCGTGCACGTTTTTTTTTTTAGTTGTATAAGCGTTTTTGGGATGGCCGAGAAGTTATTGAAGATGATTCACGCTCGTTGAAAATGAAAGGCAATATCGAATAAATCGGTAACTGGTTTAATCTGAACGTGCATTAGAATTCGTACGATTGCTGAGACTGTAGGAATTGACAAATAATCTGTACGGCAGATTTTTCCACAAAGACAAAGCTCCAGCTAATTCCTCGCTGTTTGTTGAGAGATTTCTAGTCAAGTGCAGCATCCTCCTGCCAGACCAACAACCTTATTCGCCGGATCTTGCACCATGCGTTTTCTATCTGTTTCCTAGAGTGAAATCTGTATTAAAAGGAACAAGATTTAAGTCATTTGAAGTATGAAAGAAAAAGTGACACACGCCCTGAAGGAGCTGAGAGAAGAAGACTGCAGCACTTTTTCGAACAATGGAAGATTTGCATGGAGCGTTGTAGAGGTACAGGAGGGGTGTATATTGAAGGTGATAATAAGTAAATATTTATGACATCGAAATAAAAGAAATAAAATGTTTTAAAGTGTCGGTCTCGTTATTTAATAGCCTCACCTCGTTTAGAGACTTGTATTGTCCTGTAGGAGAACATTGCAGATTGTGATGAAACGTATTTAGACTGATATACTGTTTCGGTTCAGTTTTCAGATGTATATTGCTTTAATTATTCGTCTTGACTGTGGTTCAAAATTACGATGTCCGTTGCCAATAGCCCTCGTTGCTTCTCACGCGACGTTAATAAAAACTAACCTGAATTATTCGTCTAAAATGCAGAGATTCGAAGCTCATAATACCCTGTGAATAACAAAAAAAAAAAAAAAAACTGTTGCGAGAACATTCTCAGCAGGTGACAGAGTTGTTATTTTAGTGAAGCAGTTTCACTTATTATGCAGCATTCTTTCCTTCGAGTCGTGGATTTGAATCCTGATGTCACTGAGAAACAACCATATAACGGGGCTGATGCGCGTAGAAGTAGAGTAAATTGTAGATTCTGAAATCGTCCCGTTGGTGTGGTGTGTAAATTTTGCAGAAAGGAGGTTCTAGCTCAGGAGTCGTCCTCGTCACTTGATAGAGGCTCAGAATTACGAGATCCGTCACCCATAGCATTCGTATTGCTTCAAAGTGATGGTCGAGGTAGCCTATTGACTATGGTAGTGATCTCGTAACCGGTGTTCTTTTAGTCGAGTCATAGATTCGATACCTGGTGCCACGAAAGAACCAACATGCAGCGAGGCTGATTCATCAAAAATATGATCGAGTACCCAAGTCCTACCAATGGCGTGGTGTGAAAGTTTGTAGAGGGGGGGCAGCTCAAGTGTCGTCCTCGTCACTTGACTGGGGTTCAAAATTACGAGTCCGTCGTCAAAAGCCTTCGTAATGCTTTTAAATGCAACGTTAGTACAACAATCAATCAATCAAAACTTCTATGTGCGACGTTAATAAACAAACACTCAGTCATTTATTGTGCACCAATTCCATACTAACCCACTTTGTTTCAGGGAATTTATAGACAAAAGTAATGAACATATAAAGAATAAATTGGTAGCAAATGATTATTTAAATTTAAAATAACTTATAAAAAAAATGGTTGCTAAGGAAAAATGTACATAAGTAGTCTGTTACTGTGAAAAAAGTTTTGTTCATATTTGATTCACTTTAGCATATAATAACTCCTAATAATAGCTAATGAATTTCAATTTATCTTTTCACTTTTCCTCTATGAATTCCGAACAAGACAAACGAAACCTTTCTCAGAATCTAAGTAGCCCGAGTTTTCAGCTTCCCAGAATATGTAAGCCTCAGTATATTTTAAATGGTATAAATTTCCTTCTCCTCCTGAAGATAAGCTCTCTTTCATATATTTTGTTTACTTATTAGGTTCGGTACTTTGCTTATGGTTGTTAATGGGAGTGCATTATGAAATTCTTATACTTTTGTAAGGATAGCAAATTTTCAAGATTTTGAATACATTTTCAAAGCAGAATTGTCTTTAAAAATAATTATATGTTCCTTATTAAATTTTAAAATAGCATATTGAACTTTTCTTAGCTATACAAAAGATGTCATGCTATTGGGAAATTTTGCATTATTAATAGTTTTACAGAATCATAATTTTCAGGTTATCAAAGCTATTGTGATGACAGCTTTAATATTATTAATTACTGACTTCAATCCTTTTTTTCAAAAAAATTCAAAATTACGAGGACCATCAGCAATAGCCCTCGTGTTACTTCTAGTGCGACGTTAATAAAACCAAGCTAATTTTTTTTTGTTTGTTTCATTTTCTTTTCTTTCATTTTACGAATTCCTTAATTGGTTTGTATTAATATGGGATATTTTCCTTCAAAGGAATGTTTATAAACAAGCATTAAACCGGTACCCTATTACCGATCTCGTCAGTCATTTCAAAGTTTTATCTTAAGGCTCCCGTCTACCCGCCATTTTGATTTCATGGTCGAAATGTTAATCCTATGGTATTTCGACTTCAATTCTCGCATCTTTAATATTTGATCTATTTGAATGCAATAAAGTGCATTCGAAAGAGCAAAAAATAATGGATGCTTCTGCGCAATTACTTTCTTCCTCAGATTTTTAAAAATATTTTTACGCCTATTTTAGTGATTCGCTTGCGAGTTTTTAGTCTTTAAAAAAAAAAAAAAAAATTTAAAACGCTAATAAAAATCGAGGAAAAAAGTAATTCCATCAATCATTATTTTTTGCCCGTTCGAACGCACTTTATTGCATTCAAATAGATCAAATAGTAAAGATGTGAGAACTAATGTCGAAATTCCATAGGATAAACATTAAGCTAACGAAATCAAAATGGAGGGTAGACGGGAGCCTTAAGATCTAAATTTCAACTTAAGTTCAAGCACAGATTAAGTAAACAAAACTAACAGTTATATCCAAAATATCTTTATTTACTCAAATAAGAGGGATATCTCCACAATTAAGTTCCTTTTTGCGATTAGTACCAAATCCTACATTCTATCAAACAATACGCATACCGGGAAAAGATGGCGAAAACCTCCTGCAATTGCTCCGAAATCGTAGAGTCTTAATCTCATCAAACCACTACACACGCCAAAATTCTTCCGCATACATCACATCAACATTCTTCTCATTATCGTAACCACAATTCATTTCAATTCAATTCTCTATCGCTTTTATACGATTTGATTGTATCTATTCACTCCAATTTCGAAGTTTACTAAATTTGCATCATCACGTTTCATTTGATTGGAAAGAAGCTTGGAACTCAAAGATAAAATCAGAAAGAAAACCCAGATGTTAGTTGGGATTAATCAGGAACAATTAGCGAATAGCCCCCGCTTTAATTTCTTTTCGTCTGTTGCCAATCACACCATCTCTAGATCAACTCCAATGATACATCGAATTACTCTCAAAAATATCCCTTATCAATCTCAAAGAAGTCATTAGTAAATCGTATCCAATCGAATCTTTCACATCAAATGAGCATTTGCGCGAATGTGTTTTTTCTCAATATTTTATTCAGTTCGATGAATGAGTCATTGAAGCGAAAGGATATTTATGTGTCACACGAAATCAATAATCCTTTTCTTGTCACATCATGTAAAAAACTGATTAATTATTCAATCGAATCGATTCTTTGGCCTATATTTAGTGAACTGAAATAGGTGAATGATTGGAAAATAATAAGCGAAATAAAAGTCAATAATTTAAAATCATTTTTATACCGCCAAAAATAATGTTTAAGAATTTTAAAGTACAACGAAATTATTCACAGTTAATAACTTTGGTGATTTGGCCTTTTTTTTTATTGCCCCAACATACACCACATTATATTCAATAGAAAATTGACTTCTTTAAGTTCACCAGTTTTGTATGTTGGCAATATAAACCAGAGATATTGATTTATCGTTAATCTACTATTTATTTTTATCCACTCTACAGCAAAGAGTAAAAATTGAGGATTTTAATTATTGTGTTGCTTTATTCTTCTTCTGAACCTTTAGTTTTGTCAAATGTAACATATGCTTTAAACTAGGCCTGTCCAACCCAAAAGACTTTGTGGCCCACTTTGGAAACAAATTTTATTCTGGCCGGCCACATTATATATATATATATATATATTCAAGTTTTAGGGAAAGACTAATCCTGCAGAACCTCATTGGATAAATTAAGAGCATTCTGCTATAAATTAAGGGAAATTACAATTTATTGAATTAAATATATTTACACGAAATGCAATTTAAAAAACATTCCTGCAGATGCAACATAACGCTGGCGATAAATTATTAGCGATCAAAAGACATCAAACAATCAGTCTGTCTGGGACAATACGCTTCTGCATCAAATATATTAGACTTGCTGCAGACAGACTGACTGCTGTTATTTCGCATGTTCTGCTTGTTGCATTCCCTTTCTACGTCTAGTAATGCACACCGGCGCTCGTTAGTAAGTTTCTTGGTTAGTTATACATTGTGTTTAGCCCAATCGCATCAAAGGGCCCGTGCGCTTTTTAAAACGAGCATCGCAATTGTATCTGAACAAGATTAAAAAAAAACTGTGATAAAAGTTGAGTCAGGCTGTGAGATATTCCTATGGCAGTAGGGTATGATATGAACGACTTATGGTGGAATGTTCTTTGGTACTTTTATGTACTATAAAAGTTTAAATCTTTATTCAGATGACCCAGCTCCACGGGCCGCAGGTTGACATTTGACAAGCCATATGCAACCCGCGGGATGTACAAGCCTGCTTTAAATCATAAACCACGAGTTATTTTTAGTTCAATAAGAAGAAATTATTACATGAAAGCTTATATTATTGAAACAGGCGTTATATGTGTTTAGTAAAATGAAAAAAGAATAACGTAAAACTATCTTAGTCCATGTTAAAAAATAAAATTGTATTAAAATTCTACTCTCATTTGATTATACAGTTAAAGAAGTTTATTCGTTTTGGAAAATTTCTAGATGTATTATTGAGTGGTACAGCAAGGGAAAAGAGGGGATCTTTTTGTTATTACAAGAAGGGCAGACTTAGAAATCTGATTGTTTTCCCATATCTATTCCACAAATAATGACTAGGTTAGGAATGAAAAATTATTATATTACTACAAATACTGTTATAATTACAGCAATTTGGTTTCCCAAAATTTCATACATTTTTAAAAATGTCAAGAAAATGAGTTGTATGAATGAGTATGGTATTCTTATTCCCGTATTTGTTTAGGTTCTATACGATGGGGTATTATAAAGTTTTAACTATTGCTACGAAATAACCGATATGTATCTGAATAAAATTTATTCCTCAAACCTATTGATTCATATGTACATAATGATGTAAATTACAGCTATTGATGCTGATTTATTTGGTTTCAGGAAGCCGTAGATTGAAATAACGTTATGGAGAAGACCGTTCTATTTGCTGAATTCTACAATGAGGCCTTAGAAAGGGTAAGAAACGCTAATATAAATGTATATTCCTGAATGGTAACTATGAAAAGAAGTTTTGAGAATGCTAAGAGAAAATTAAGCTTCTATCTCCATTATTTTTAGTAATATTTAAAACTTTACGATACCATAGAATATGTAATATAACTTAGGTACTTCGGTTTACTTAAATCTACGGCTTTCTGAAACCAAATACATCAACAGTAATAGGTGTAATTTACAACATTATGTACATAAAGATAAATTAATACGTAGAATGTCCAAGTAATTTCGACTTCGTTGCAGTACATATATAATAATTAAAACTATACGTACTCCCTCGTAAATGGTAAATTTACAAAAGTTCTCTCGTGTATTACCAAACGGATTAATGTCTTCATAGTTATAAAAGTTTAGAACATTAAACTATATCTTAACTAAATTCAATGCAAGGGTTTTTAAGTTATGACCATTTTGTTTACATCATAATTTATTTAGTCTGCATGCTTTCATAAGAAATATTTTTCTAATGGTTATCTATTATATTCTTCTAATCCCCTTTTGTCTGGTTATTCCAAATAATTACCTAATTCACGAATTTGTTAAAAGGGAATGAATTTTTCTAACATTTACGAACTGCATAATGGTTGCGAGAATTTTGCATAAAATAGTTCAAAAACTAAGGTGCAACATAATTTTCCAGTCTTTCTTTTATAAGCTCTTTGATAATACGAGTTTTAATGACAAATAATACGTCGTAATAGGGATGTAAACTAAAATTTTGCACAAAAGTCCTATTTTGTGAAAAAGAGTCTTTGGCTGATCTTATTGTCTCGAAACGCTTAATTGAGAGCAATATCATGGGCCAAAATAAAGGTCTTTTTATTTGAAAAAAATAGATATTTATATGTTCTTAGTGTGAGAGAGAGAACAAAGTAGCTTTTATTTGCGTAGTAATACTGGATAATTTTTGCACGTTGGTGAGTTGTATTATAATTGAAATCCAAAGACTAAATTACTATCAGATTATAAAAAAAATAAAAAATAAAAATACTATTTTCACAAAAAATTATTAACATATTAAATTGTAAAGTAACTTTTGCCCTTACCCCCATCTCTTTACATGTGTGCGTGTTCTAAAGGTAATGGGTTTTTCCTTCAATTAATTAGTATTGTATTTTCTTAGTGGGCTGATATAATCAGAAAAAGCTTATCTACTTAGTTTAAGTTTAGTATAAAATAATAAGTGTTTTCTTATTTCATATTCAAATACATAAATCAATCAAAATATTTAAATAAATTATGACTCTGTAGTATTAAATCTACCTATACATGACGGTCTTTGAGAGGAATCTGAATTTTTTGTAAAATAACAGGTATTCCAAAAAAGCATTTTAAAATATTGTACTTTGAAAATAAAGAGGAATAGTTAAGAGCGATTCACGAAACAGAACCGAAATTTCCCCTCCCTTCTCTTATTTTCCATTGAGCCTAGCATAAGAAAACTATCCTGTTTATTACCAATAATAATTCGAGATAAAAACCAACGTTTTTATATGGTGGCAAAGTTAATTAAAGAAAATTATTGAAATATTAGTTAAAACTGGTCGCAAATATCTAAATATTAGGCAATTAAGAACAAGAAGTATGTTAAGCAAGTAAGAACGGTTCGCAAAATTTCAGAGCTTTAGCTTGATGGGAAATTGGTTAAATTAATGATAGAAAATTTGATGATTCACTGATACACACTCAGACAGACACACACTAAGTGAAATACATAAAAACGTTAAAACTAACTTAAATTAATTAATTCATCCGGTAAATTAAATGGTTGGAATGCAGTTTAACCCAACTACCCTAGGTGACAAGAATTATTCGGCGGTATTTTGTTAAATGTGACTACCCTGTTCCGTTTTACAGACTTAACGTTCTGCCAAAAAAAATCGCTAAGTTTGATGCCGAGTGGTTGTGCTAAACTGCATTATTAAAGAAAATATTAGTTAAAACTTGTCGCAAATGTCTAAATATTGCATTGTTAGGTGAGTAAGAACGATTCCCAAAGTTTCAGAGCTCTAGCTTGATGGGAAGTTGGTTCAATTAACAACCGAAAATTTGATGACATAAACACCAAGTGAAATACATAAAAACTTTTTAAAAATGTAGGGAATTGCTTCATTTTATATTAGAAAAGTAAAAAAAAAAATCTTTTATAAATGTATAATTATACTGAGTGACGTGAAATCTGGAATATTCTACCAGAGCACGAAAAACAAGTTTTCAAATAACAACCTTAAAAA
>BMAW01054565.1:0-13409 GCA_019974015.1 Nephila pilipes
TGAAGTTGCATTGCTCATTGTGTTTTTCACCAAATTTTGATTTTAATTTTTATTCCAGGAAGGTATATTATTCATTTCATTTCTAGCGTTCAGAAATGATTCAAAATTGTTTAAACATTGGTGTGGAATATAATAAAAGGACTGAGTTCCAAGTAAGTTTGAGAACTAATAGATCAAACAATAAAGAAAACATATTCTAAGCCAATGAAATATTTAAACTAAAGGTGGAAACAGAGAATGAAAGGTAATGACGAAAATCCATGAAGGCTAATGTATGCTCATTTTATTGTGGAATTGAAATTACCTTACCTCTTCGGAAATGTACATCGAATTCCACTGAGACGGAGTAAGAAACTATCGTCTGAATTTGATTTGTATTCCACTTTCTTAATATTTTGTTCGTGTAACTGGAATTCAGTTAACGGACAGATGTAGTGAATCAAAATAATTTTTAGTGATACCTTCATATCTGAGAAACAAAATTCTTCTCAGATAAAGATATCAATGAATCAATCCAATAAAATGATTAAATATATTGTTTTGAAAATTAAAATATGATTCTAAGTTTATGTAATATAGCATTTAATTCATTAAAGCAGATAAATATTTCATGAAAAGGATCTCGAGTAAATTAAGTTGCACTGATATTCTGTGAGAAAATCCTTCGAATAGTTGTCACTCATTAGCTCAAGCAATTCATCCCTTTGTTTCAGAACATATGGCTTGAGATATTTCTAATTTCACTGTCCATAGGAGCACCTTCATAAAAGAAAACATTTATGGAAGAAAAGAGACACAGAATAATCTCATGCTTAAATTGTACTAAATTTATTAAATTCCCTAAGTAAATATTCAATAACAGACTAGAAAACTTCCAGCAAAAATATGAGTTTGCGTGAATGAACTGATTTATTCGAATCAATTCCATCATCTTGTAAAATTTAACACTGAATTAGAGAGATGTTTCGCATTTCATTCAATCGTAACTTCAAGCAATCAGTTTTGATTGGCAAAGAATCGGTGGGTGAATCTCAAATCCTGGATTTGGTCTTGTTAACTGACAGCATTGCACCGAATGATCGTTTTTACGCGTATGCCACTAAATTATCATAGATTGAGATTCATTTGCGTCGCATAAAAGCCTCTAGACAACTTAACGACTCACTTTGAAACTTGTTTGGACGGTACTTGAATTGGAAACGCACATTTGAAATACAAAATGATTGCTTGTAACTTACTCGTGTTTGTAAAATGTATCTTAAAACTACAATTATTTATTTGTTTTAGTATCCAAATAGACTGAAGTACAGGCAATGATACGGACGTGAGAGAACAAGAATTTTTGTTCTGCATGAAAACAACTGAGTGCCTCTAGCAACTTAAATGTCAGTTCCTGTGCCAAATAAAATTCTAGTTAATACAGTCATTTCTCATTGCACAAACAGAATAATTCAGCCTAATTGGGAGGAGTCAGGACTGTATTTTACTGCAGTTTCAGTATTCTGAAGAACATTTAACCTGGCCTGCTTGTTATTTTGTCTAGATATTTTTCCTCTGAGGTTGAGTTTGTGTTCCTGAAGCACATAAGCCCACTTGACCTAAATCAAATCTTGGCATGGTAACACTTCTGGTCTTATAGCTTATTTTTAAAAGAAAAGCAAACTATTTTAATCATGGCCATGGTACCACTTGCATAAAAATAACCTGTTATGCAACTCGAGAGAGCCAATGACAAAATAGAAAACTTTCCACACAAACTCAATAAACTGAAGGAGATCAATGTAAATCAATTATGCATGGAAAAGCTGACCTTCTTGCAAAATATCATTCAATGTTTTTGTATCATCATTGATGACTCTGATGGGGAATACAAGATTTTCAACAACACAGGAGTCAAAACTCCAATGAGACTGATTGGGGACTTCCTGCCCTTTTAGTCTTGATTGTTAAAGGCGCAGCAAAACGACCACACCCTTTCGATATGAAGCTAGCAAGTATTGAAGCACCAACGCAGAAGCTTAACTCAACTGCCTTCCCATTCCACGAGAGGTAGAAATCAACTAACGCTGATCTATTAAATATATTCCTTCAGTATATAAAATGACTGTCTGATTTGGTAAATGCATCGATTAAAAGTATGGTTTGAAGATGTTTTTGCCTTTATAATTCCAAAAATATTTTCTTTACTATTTGATGTCTTATTTTCATTTTATAGAGCTACAAGAGCTCTAAAATAAGATGAGAAAAGGAAAATGTGATTAGCAGGAGGAAATTAAAAATACAGACTCAGGTACTATGCATTCCTAGGGCTATTAGGTGAAAAACTTGAATCCTTTTGTAATGATGGCAGCACTAAGCGCTTGACCTATTCAAACTTTTCACATCGTTTAATGAGTTAAATACTGACTTTGATCCGAAGGATACGATTTTCATTGCATCATGGGAGGCACTCAGGTTGATGAGGAATAATTATGAGTTTGAGTACCTGCACATGAGAAAGTCATCGCTCTGAGTCAAAACTTTTCCTAGAATCCACATTTGCAAAGGAGAGAATCCATTAATGAGGTCCCGCAGCTGTAACGAATAGTTCGAAACTGAGCTACATGTAATTACAGAGAAATAAAGTTAAAACAGTTTCAAAACATGAGAATGAAAGTAAACTGATGAACATCGAGAAGTGACACAGTAAACATTCGACATAAAAACATGAAAGGATAAATTATTAAAAACGTGAATATGACATCAGCTAAAATGCACCTCTGAAACTGAAACAAACGAATAAATCCTGGGAGGCAGATCTGGTCTCCAAAAGTTCTTTCACCCAAATAATAGGCCCTTAAGGACACAAATCGCTTATTAAACTCCTATAGGTTTATCGTAAATTGAACAAACGCCACTTCTAGACAAATGTGAAACTGGTAACAGGATGGAAAATGTTTCATTAAATAGAATACGTTGACAACATCCACAAATAGAATCCATCATTGATGTTAAATAATCTATGCAAATAGAAAATACACTCTGTCACGGTGGTAACAACATCAAAAATTGAGTGACCAACTGCAGGAAAATAAAGCCAGTAGAATACAGTCACAGAGATACTTTGTAAACTTTCTGCAGAATCACATTATGTAAATGGATCCTCAATAACAACTGTGGGTCAGGCAGGCACCTACTAAGTGCCAAAGAATCTAAGATCTCACTGAATAAGCAGTGTATTACTTCATAAATCGCTTTGGTTTCTATTGACAATGAACCTCTTCGAAACACTTGGTTGTTGATTTGTGGGGACTATTCTGAATCCTTTCGTGTCTCAGCTCATTTTTCAGAACTGGCTCACAAAACACGTGTATGGCTTCTTTATAGGAAATATCATCAAAATAAAGAGCTGTTAGAACTCATTTTAAAGTTCTAGAATAGAGGTCCCGGTGGATTCAAATTGGCGAATACCTGGATTAATCTAACACAACAAAAGCTATTTTATGCCACGAGAACTCTTGACTGAGAAAACTATTCTCGGCCCTGTTCTTGTTCAGGATCATACCTCGAACCACCACGTTTCTTCCCACCCATTGATTTCAAAACGTCTGACATTTCAGAGGCTGAAACGATGTCTTATAATATACTCTACTGTTTATGTTCTTTGGAGTGATTGTAAACGTTGAAACAATTTAGCAATAGACTTTAATTGGCCTCCAAATCTTCAATATAGGATAATCTTAAATTATTTGTTCATGGATGTTCGAAGTCGCTTGCAATCTATTTTCGAAAAGAGATGCACAGTAATTATTTTGAACGAAATCACAAATTTGTAATCCTTGTGTTCAGGGTTGAGCTCTTAATATCCACAAATCTTGTTTGTAACGCTTGATTGAAAACAGCTGATCTACTTAAAGTAAACTATCCTTGCTTTCAATTTGTACTTGTTCCAGTTATTTTATACGGGAGTGTTGTGTTAAATTTATTTGATGGCACCTTGAAACCTGTTTTAGAAATTCAACATGATGTACATCCTGAATGAATGGCCTTCAGGTAATCAGTTTGAACAAATTGCCTCAGATCACAGGGCACTGCTCCAGCAGCATAGACAGAGATTTCCATTCATGGCTGTTAGCTTTCACGCACAAGCTCAACTGTAGAGTAAGGCCTCGCTCTTCATAAAATAATCTGACTCAATCAAAATCTAAAGAGCATTAAATTGGTCGAATTTTAAAATTTCTTTGCCTCTATGTTGAACAAATTATTACGTGATGTGTGTAATTTTGAAATAATCTGATCTGAGTAGACGAAACATGTGAGGAGAACGGCAGAAGACTTTGGCCTTGATAAAAGTGCATGTATGGGGTAACTAAAAATCAATAACTCCATAATTATGAAAACAAAAACTTAAAATTTATCATACAGAGGATTTCAATGTTGTCACAAAACAATATTTTCTACTCTCCTTTCTGGCATTTTATCTAAATGTAGACATAAAAGTATTTTTCTTTAGTTATTATCTGATCAGAGCTACATGCGGTCAGAGTTCTTATAGCAATAAATCAATTGAATAAGAACCTGATCTCTTTGTTGGCATTTCTATCCCGTGGCTTTCAAGATTTTCTTGTTGAAAAGAGCTTCCATTCATTGAGGATTCTAAAATATCTTTGGTTTTTATGTGTGGGGTTGGTATTGTTATCAAGGATAAATCGAAATTTATTCCTTCTTCGGGGTTGTTTCCAGCGATCTTAAAACGTATCTGCTCTTTAAAACGTTCTGTCTAGGGGATTACCATCAAAGCATTGTAAATCGAGAACATATTCTACTGCAAGTAATTTATTCAAAATCGCATTTTGATCCACTTATTCTAAACTTTTCTTGAAAATAATATTTTAAATTAAATTATTTTGCCACAGTATTTCTAAGATTTGATTACCTGTGTATACTCCTTACAAAGTTTTATTCAGTCATTTAAGAGTATTCTAAATATTTTAATTTAGTATTATGGACTAAAATGATAAAATATATGTGATTATTGATTAAATAAGTCAGAAGACAAGACATTTGCGAAATGATCTGTGTGAAAACGCAATTGAAAAGAAACGTTTTCGATGTGATGATCTCAAAATGTCACAATTTGAACTTGACATAGTGCAATTATTTTAAAAATGAATATATCATACATTTTACTTCTTAGAAGATTATTTGGTGAAAGTGACAGTAAAGACTACGACACATTTGTGTTGTGACTCACGCATTTTCAACAATGTTTGTTGTACTCAACAGTTGAACATGAAAAATGTTCAACAACTGTGAGATTTGTCGAGACAAGCTTCACATTCAAGACACTTCAGATCTTGAGCCATAACCAAAATAATGCAAAGGAGAATGTATGTTTAAATTGAGCTTATGAGCATAAGGATATCTATCTACGATGATATTAATATTGATATCTAGTTTTTGTCGATTTTAATGAAAATGAAGTAGAAATATAATAAAAAGTGCACTTTGTTATTTATATTTAGAATTTTCTGCCCTGTTTAATACTGCAATTACGTACTAAGTCACTTACGTTTGGTGGAAGTCAAATCTTTCTTTATCCAAGAACAAAAATTATTCATAAATTACTTATTTTAAATCAAAGTTTGATATCTGAACTTAACAATTAGGAATAAATAAGAGTTCAGAATGTTGAAAAGTTTCAAATTTTGTTATTTGGAAAAGCAGACAGGCCAGTTCTCTGGCAGTTTAAAGGGCTTACATTCTAATAAAATTTGAACTCATATTGTCTTCCTGTGAAATTAATAACATTGACTGGAAAAATATACAGATGGCAGAGAATCACAGCTAACAGGATATAGCGGTGACTGGTGACAAATTTGTTAACCAAATCGCAAAGGCACCTTTGAGAATTGTCACCCAGATGAAAGAGTAACCTATAAAGCCACAGAAGTCCAGGATATTTTAGTAGGTATATACAGAACTGCTGTGAATCAGCTTTAGTTTAAAGAGTGTAAGTACATTTGTGCTAATAATGGAATCTAGAATCTGCTGTGTTCTGAGACTGTAATGAGCCTTGAACCAGCGTACAGTATTTTATGAACAGAATGTTAATTGGCTGCAATTAAAATAAATCTAAATTTATTTGTTAGAGATTCAAAATAAATCTGAATTTATTTCTGCTTTAAATTAAGAATCTTTTTGCTTGAAAGGCCATTCACCACGTGCAACAATAATTTTTGAAAGTTGGCATAATTTGTCCAGTTAGCGTGGTGCAGTTATGAGGAGGGTATCTGGTCAGGAGCCGTCCTCATGACTTGAACGATTATGCACAATAGCACTGGTCTTGTTTCTAGCAACGTTAATAAAAATAACCAACCAACTTACATGACAATTGTTATAGTTTTGATGAAAATTTAGCTAGAGAAAAGCTTGTAACTTGAAAGTAATATATTTAGTTCCATTGGCAAAGACAATGCAAGAAAACTTCTAGAAACTTAAACAAAATACTTACCACATAGATGAAAACTATAAAAATTGAACTGAAATGCCAGAATTGATTAAAATACTTAACAAATATAGTTACCATTGATATAAAGATGATGCCATTTTTCAATATAATATTTGGAAAATATTTAAAACCAAAGAACAGAAAAATTTGCTATTACGAAGCTATCAGTGATGAACAAAATATTAACTTAAGAAACGCATACTTATTTTATAGTGTGGTATTCTTAAGAAATGAATTAAATTGTAAAATAAGACACTCCCAGTAGGATTGAAACAGTCATTTTATCTAAAATACGATGAATCTAGATACTGGCAAATAATTAAGGATTATTCAAGAGGTTTTAAAAATGCTACAATGGTGTCTTGACTGTATCTGGGAAAAGTTCCAAAGAAGACGCCACAGAATGGTAATTCATTATTAATAAATGACTCTCCTCCTCGAAAAATGTCAGGATCAGTGGGTCTTATTCATCCATATTGAAATTCACTTCCCATGCATTGTAAAGAAACATTATATTGGCGTACATCATTACACATCTCTGTTTTCCTCACTGAACTTCTATTAACATCCAATCCATTGATTCAAAGGCAGTCGCAGATAAGAGACTGAAAGAAAGTGAACACAAACTCGAGCACTCTGCTTGTCACCATTGCTGAATTATTTTAAGAAGTGAATGGTGCTCGGATGATGCTACGCCTCCGTCAGGAATAGACGCTGAAAGACACAATCGAGGGATGTAATGGTATTGGTGCTGACGTCACGTCAGAAAGGATGGAAATGATGACTTAATGGAAATCGGTGGAGAAAGCATGGCCTCCCGAGATAAGAGAACATAGGTCATTTACAGCGGCAATTATATAAAATAAAAAGTTAAACACTCTAGACCCCTTGGTAAGCGTAAAATAAGAATTTAAAGGCAAGAAAAATTTTCTTTCTCCAATCATTCAAAATAAACGAAAATGTAATTGAAAACTATGGAATATCATTGTCATAAATCATAGAATGAAGAGTTTCAACTATAGAGTTTAAAAATCAGTTCTGAGAGGAATGTAAAGTTAAGTATTTAGGTTAGTTGGAAGCATCAGCACTTATGTTTGAAATGTAAAATATTCTGAACTCCATTTTAAAAGCTATTACATTTTATTTACAGATTATTTCTAAAACTTCATTTATTTCCTGTCAGAAAAGATTTTATTTTACTCTTCATACATAGACCCTAGATTTTGAAAGTTATTTTATTGTATATTATATTTTTACTGCCTTTATTTAAGAATTGTTTAACAATTGTTTCGTAAGAAATGATTTCTTTATTAGTAGTTTGAGAATCAGGAAGATGAGAAATGATGAAAGATTTGGCCACAAACTGATTTATACATGAAATGTTGAGAAAATTACGAATTTTACTAATTTTAATTTCAGATAAAGATATTAAGATAAAACACAAAGTAACATCCACGTTTGATATTTGAACTCAATGTATCAATCTGATACTTTATATAATAAAATAAATTGAATCTACGCCAATTGTGTTTCAGGTTGCTTGACCCCACTACCATTAGGAACAAGTATAATATATTGTAATATGACATTACTTAATAGAATGAAATGGGGCGTAAAAAGAGTTACGACTTCTCAGATGAATTTGTCATGCAATAATTAACTAATGGTGTCGGAAATTCTATAGTTTATTGTGTTATGAACAGAAGATGTTCTTCTGTCAATTATTACCTATGTATGATTAGAAAGGCCTGAAATGATTGCATTACAGATATTTCTGAATTAAGACTCAAACATCTCTTTAATATAAATAGAAAGAAATTACATCTCTTTGCCTTCTGTGTAGAAAATCTAGAAATACCTGAGCCATTTTATTGACATCTATATAAAGTAGCACATATATTCAGCTTTAGAGAAAAGAAGTCGCTCTAACTTATGAATAAAATCTATTTTCAAGGCTCTTCACATCCTCTCCTCTTTTCTTTCCTTGAAGATGCTACTATCTGATAACAAAAAGGTATGATGCACCAAGAAGGAGCTGTCCATAGAAAAATGGCAAGCAGGAAGATATATGTGCAAAGAAAATATTTAAACTTCAAAAATTTTCAAATTATTCTAGAGCTGTATAGCGCACGAGTCACACAGTGTTGACCTACCTCTAGCTCAAGATGCAAGTTGCCGCACAACATGACATATAGAGATGACAAAGCTCCCTTGATGGTCTCTGCATTTCTTGCCACATTTTACCCAATTGTCGGCCAGGACATCAATGACTTTGGTAGATGCAGTCGCCTTCCCATATCCTAGACATCCGATTGGAAAGAGGTTTTACACACCATGTTTGGAAAAGCTGTAAGACAGTTCCATAGCAACACGCTGCATGGCATTATCTGTAGTAGTGGATTAAGTATCAGGTATTACAAAGGATCGATAACAAAACAAGTTCAGCATGTTAAGCTGGATGTACTACAAAGGGTGGGTATGCTTCTAGTGACGATCAAAGGGTCAGGCTGTCGGTGGTACCTCACCTTCACTATACTCCTGAAGGAGGGCCTGTGGCGTGCAGCAATGAAAGCAGGATTCCCTGCTGCTCCTGGGGTGTCCTAGACACTTTGATGGACGTCGGGACACAGTTGGTGCTGGATCTGTCGCTGAGCATGTCCCCAGTAGGGATCATTCCAACTTGATAGAGCCACCACTGCAATCTGCCTGACAGGCAGGCGAGTAGCAGGTGGCGTAGCGGTCGATGGGATGAACGTAGATTGGGCTCATGAGTCGTCTGTGCATGGTCATGATAGACACTCCTGCGTGGTTGCTGGGTCTGATGATTGATAATCTATTGAACGCACTGGGTGACAGCTGATATGACGATCACTGCCCTCCTGACTGTTGTGTCTCTAGGTCGACCACCACCGCGATTATTGGAAATCTTGCTACTGTCCACTCATTCTTGCTGAATTCATAGCGTCGCATCGCTCGACCGGCATGACGAGCGACTCCTCCATTCTCCCAATCTGACTTTCATTCCTGGGGTGATATTTCCTTTCAAACTCTGACAGTTGTCTGTAAATGAGCCTGAATCGTGAGGCAACTTTGGGTTTAATGGTAATCCCTAATTTTGCAATGCAACAGAAAGTATGAGATAATCAGATTGAGAATCGCTTCATAAAACTGCTATGCGCAGTTCCGAGTTGTAGCCCTGCCATTCATTCATTCACTAAATTTCCACTCATTTGCATAAGCTAGTATTAAATTTTTGCATGCTAAATTTCATTGGCGTATAATCGGTCAAATCCTTCTTGGTAAGTCTTTCTTTAATAGAGTGCACACATATTCTCTGGTTTCTATTTTTAGATTTTCCTTGCATGCTGTGTTTGATAAATCTAAACAACAACTATCTTATCTTTCTTACTCTCCCAACAAACTACTGAGAGTTGATTAGTATTTATGTGGCACAAGAACAACTCCAAATGATTTTAACAAAACTATTTATCTATGTCTCGATTTATTTCCTTCATCCCTACCTGTTAATGAGACAGTTCCAGCTCATGTCTCTTCAGCACACTCTGGGTAATCCCTCCCATAAGGAAGAAGGGTTAACCAATTTTGAAACAAATTTTGTTTATATTATAGGCATCAAATATTTAGAGCATATGAACAAAATGAATAAAATCTTAAGTCATATAAATCTTTATAATACTGCTTTCATATTAATGTACTCTAAAAATATGTAGCTAATAAAAGTAGCCGTAGGTGTTTTTCTACAAATGAGGAGAAATAAATCAAAAGAAATGAAAATAGACATGCTGTAATTTCTGAAATTGGTTTTACAGATTTATGAGTTTAAAACATATTTTAAGAGTGAAATATTCACCATAGAATTAACTATATAAAAACAAATCTAGAAGCACCATTAAATATGTCAAAAATAAAAGACCAAACACAAAATTATAGGTAGGAACTGCATCTATTAAAAGCTAACAAAGAGAAAACGATTCAAAATAAAAATTGATGGAAAAATATTTGCAGATACATACTTACGCAAATATGTAATCTAACACTAGATATGTAAACATTTTACTCATTAAACGAAACAGCATTGTCATTTATCAGAGAAATTTGATAGTATCATCGCAAAATTAAATTTCAACTATTACTAAATAAAGAAAATAGAGAGAGATATATAGAAGAGAAGATGAGACATATATATATGTGTGTAACTAAGATCCAATAATTAATCATAAACAGTTATAATCTCTGATCTCAATAAATAAGGGAATGAAAGAATTTTGAAGCATTGAGTAAAATAATACATATTAATCCTTATAAATATGAAGAAAAAACATTGTGTAAATGCAGGAAATGAATAAAAATGAATAAGTAAATTTAACTACGAAAGAAAAAAATTATACGTTATAGAAATTTTTAAAATAAAGAAAATTAAAAAAAAATTAAATTGATTATTATGAAAATCATTGAAAAAGATAGATGAATTAAAAAATTGATAGAAGGAAAGCAAAATAATAGATTGTAATACATAGAAGTATTCAAAATGTATCATCCAATTTCAAAATGCTATATTTTCATAAATAAACAGCGCAATATTACAATACATCAAATTAATAAACATATTTTCACAAATAAACGGCATAAGTAAGATATGAAAACAAAGGAAAAATATGGAAGTCTGTCTCGCAAGTGTTCGCTATAACTTCTTTTTGTTACACGTATTCAAGTAATGTTAATTTGATACGTAAATTCCTGCCACACACGTTGTAAGATGTCAGTGGAAATCGATAGAAGAGCAGCAGAAATCCATTCCTTAAGTTCACATATTTGTAGGCAAGTGTGGCGCTTACACTTTATCTTTTACAAACCTTCAAAGGAAGTAATCGTATGGGGCCATATCAGATCACTTAGGGCACCAGCTGTGTAAAATTTTATCCACTGCAACTGATCCAACTGCGGGTAGTTCCATGAAAGCATCTGAAAGAGCTTGAGAGAAGTAGCTTCAAGAAGAACATACAAGAACCACCTATTCTTCACAATATAAAACTTTCAAAAAAATATAAGAGTTTCCAGTAAGTCATTTTAATTACCTTAAATTTAAATGCTTCTCTGTTGCTGTATAAATTAGTAAAAACGGTGTAATCCTTCATGTGTAGTTCCGTATCTAAATATTCAACCTTACTTGTATCTGAATTTGTCTATAATGTTCTGCTTATAATCTCTACATTTACTAAGAATTATTAGGTCATCTAAATACGGTATGAGTGTAAAATGTAGAGAGAGTTCTCGACGTGGCTTAATTCATAAAAATGCAAATATAGAATAGTTAGAATGTTGCAAGCTGGTCCTCTTTGAGGCAAACCTTTATTTGCTTGTATATTTTTTTAAAATTGAAAATATTATAATTTTCTATATATATATATATATATTATATATATATATATATATATATATTTGTGTGTGTGTGTGTGTGTGTGTGTGTGTAGGTGTGTGTGTTCAACAATTTGTAAATTACGCCGTTGTTGATTATTATGCAAAAAATAGTAAACGTAAATGCATTTTTATATCATCATTCTTTGATTCTTTAAATTTTAGAACTTTAACTCTCATGGGGTTTGTTTATTCTGATTACATGTGTATTCTCACCATTTTGTAATGATTGAATCTGTATACTTTTTAATATAACTTAATTTTAGTTTCCTTTATTTTATCTGTAATGTAATTATGAATTATGCATATATATATATATATATATATATATATATATATATATATATATATATATACGTGTGTGTGTGTGTGTGAGAGAGAGAGAGAGTGCGTGCGTGTGCGTGTTTAACATTTTGAATAATATATTTAATATATTTACTACACATTTATGTACATATATTTCAAAAAAAAACAATTATAAGAGATCCAAAAGTGTGAATGTATGCTAATTTTAACTTTATGGCTTTTATAAAATAAATTTTACCTCCTCTTCTAAATAACATTTTAATGAATTCGCTCTGAGACATTTTTTGGCTAAATGGAGTTTCTCTCTCCTGATATATGAACGTTTATTTCTCACACTTTTCTTTTGCAGAATAAAAACAATGGACTTTGCTTGAATTTTTTCTATCTATCGAGGATTTGTAAGGTAATAGTAGGTTTGAAACGCTTTTATTTACAATTCAAGAATGTAGAAAAAGCGAAAGAGACGGACTCTTCATCACATTTTGAGAGATTACGCTTTTACATCGAGTAATCATTGCAAAGCCTCCAGAGAATAAATGCTCTAACACGCTTTTCATTTACCTCGCAGTAATGTTATTGTTTAATATCGGCTGTTCCTCTGCCCTCGAATCTTGTTAAATCCCGCCGTATTAGATGTGCTGATAAATAAAGGGGAGGGAATTTTTTTTTTCTTTGATGATTGTAATTATTCTCTTTTCTAACAAAAAAATCGTATTCGACATCAAAGAATTATCTCGAGAGGAATTTTTTTACTGGATATTAACCGAGCGTTTATCTTAAAGCCGAGAAGTTCGATTAAAATTTCTTTTTTCATTTTCTTTACTGTTTCGCTACTTAGGTATTTAAGCGAGTTTTTTTCCAAAGTGGCTCATTCATTGGAATCTACGCCCATTTATATAACAACAATGCACAAAAGACGAAAAATAAATAAGAAATAGAAAAGTTATTAAATTTGAACCCCTGAAGAATTAATTTTCTTTCCTTCTTGTTATTTTTTATTTATCTTAATTCTTTTCAACAATTTTTATATAAAAAAAGTACTGTCCCATTTATTTGGGGTATGATAATTGTATAGGTTTGTTCTGAAAAGATTTTTCTTAATATATTTTCATTGCTTGTCCAAAATGAAATATTAATTTAAAAGAAATGAACACCCTGATTAAGAACGAAGCATACC
>BMAW01054568.1:0-28277 GCA_019974015.1 Nephila pilipes
CCCGTTGGCATCCAAAACAGCTTGCAGTCTTCTCGGAATGGATAAATGCAGTTCCTGTATGTGTGCCAAGGGAATATTATACCATTCTTCCTGCAAAACGGTGGCAAGTTCAGATAACGATGTTGGCGGTGGATAACGAGAACGCACTTTCCGTTCCAATGTAGACCACAAAGGTTCGATAATATTCAGGTCTGGTGACTGTGGTGGCCAGGGGAGATGGGACAAATCCTCCTCGTGCTCAGAAAATCAGTCCTGGACAATGTGAGCTGTGTGAACAGGGGCTTCGTCGTCTTGGAAGACACCATCACCATCGGGGAACAAAGTTTGTACCATGGGATGAACTTGATCTGCCAAAATGTTCACATAAGTCTTGGCAGTCATGTGCCCTGACACAGTTATCATGGGGCCAGCAGAGAACCACGATATGGCTGCCCAAACCATAACAGAACCCCCGCCATGTTTCACTCTTGGCAACAAGCAATCTGTATTATAGGCTTGAGATGGCGTTCTCCAGACGTAAACTCGGCCAGAAGTGGGAAACAATGTGAAAGAAGACTCGTCAGACCATATTACACGCTTCCACTGCCCTATAGTCCAGGCTTTATGACTTAAACACCACCTTTTCCTGTTACGGGCATTAGCATCACTGATGAGTGGCTTCTCAATTGCAGCTCGGCCAATAAATTCCCTGTTTATGAAGCTCCCTTCTAATTGTTTTGGTACTCACAGGGTTCTGTAACACAACATTCATTTCAGCAGTAACTTTTGCAGCTGTGGTCTTCTTATTTTTCGTCACAATTGCCCTTAATGATCGTCTGTCACGATCACTCAGCACACACTTTCGTCCGCGCTGTGATTTAGCAGATGATGTTTTTCCGCTTTTCAAATATGCGGAATAAATCTTCGATACAGTACCTCTTGAAACACTAAACACCTCGGCTACCTTGCTTACGGAAGCACCTACCATACGTGCTCCAACAATTTGCCCACGTTCGAAGTCTGTTAACTCTGACATAATGCAATGACAACCTCACATAACAGTACTCCGACAACAACTGAACTGTTTAGCACATTTACGAAGTTGTATAGGTGGCGTTAGTAGTCAAAAACGCCAGCGTCACCTACATATTTCATTAAAATCAATCTTTCTTTTCAAACATGCATTTTACAAGGTGTTTCCATATTTTTGTCCACCCCCTGTATGTTGAACCCTTACCTTACTATTTCTAGAAATTATAATGGAACATAAAGTGTGCCCAGACAGCGTACTTTAAAACAGATTTTGTAAATTCCAACTGCTTAATAATGCTCCAATATTTTTAAGAAAAAGTCATATTTTAAAAATTAAAACTTCTCATAAATAATAAAATTTACATCAAAATTGAAAGAAATGAATATGATGTGCTTTAATACAATACTATATGCCCATGTAATAAATTTTTAAATTTATGAAATTATTTATGAAATTGCAGTGTAAATTTGAACAAAAAAAAAAAAAAAAGAACATTTATCAAACTATTAAAAAAAAATTTTTATCAAGAAATCTTTTAATAACTATTACAAATTTTCTTATAAGATTTAAAAACAAGATGGAATTCATATTCATCAATTCCTAATTGGATATCAACTTTATTGAGAAAAAAAAATCTATCAATTTTTCATTAATTATTAGTTGTATTGCTATCAATGCCAAAATACGGGTATTAAAAAACCGAGTTTCTGTGCAGGAAAAAAAAAAAAAAAACTCAAACATTCGAAAATTTAATTTAAAGCGATTTTTCATAACAAGGAATGAAAGAAAATATTCTTGAGAAAATTTCTTAAAAGCTTCCTATTTTAATCCATATACTGAAATTGCAATTCAGTTTTTATTAACTTGGCATTTCATTCGTTTAATAGGAAAACTATTATTAACTTAGAAATAGTTAAACGCTTAAAACGATCTGTTTTAGTGTTCATAAAAATCCCGCTTAACTCATAAATTACTTATTTTGAGGCTTTTGACTTTTAAAGTGTTTTTTTTTTATTTCTGAGTTTATTAAGTGTTTAAATTAGTATCACATTGAATTTCAGTCAATGAATCAATGCCAATGATACTTGTCGCAAAATAAATGCTAACACAGATGCTAGATAAAGCTTTTTGTTGAGTACCAAAAAAAAAAAAAAAAAAAAAAAAGAAAACTTCTTTGTACAAGTAAAGAAATTATTCCAAGATTTATTTATTTATATATATATATATATATATATATATATATAACAGGTCAATTGAAAAGTCCCCGGCCTGACACATAGATAGCGCTACTAGAATTAAATCCATATATTTTTTAATTAGCCCTAACCCTCAAAAGATGCGTGTATAAATTTGACAGCTGTCGGATCATTAGTTTGTGAATTATAGCATTTTGAGTGAAGCAACTTTTGTTATTGTAAAAAAAATGGATAAAAAGGAATTTCGCGTGTTGATAAAATATTGCTTTTTGAAGGGAAAAAATACAGTTGAAGCAAAAAATTGGCTTGATGCCATGTTTCCTGACACTGCCCCAGGAAAATCAACCATTAAGGATTGGTATGCTAAGTTTAGTGGTGAAATGAGCACCGAAGACGGTGGACGCCCAAAAGAGGTTGTTACCGACGAAAACATTAAAAAAAATCCACAAAATGATTTTGAATGACCGTAAATTGAAATTGAATAAAATAGCAGACACTCTAAAGATATCAACTGAACGTGTACATCGTATCATTCACGAATATTTGGGTATGAGAAAGCTCTGTGCAAAGTGGGTGCCGCGCGAGCTCACTTTTCACCAAAAACAACGACGAGATGATGATTCGGAGCAGTGTTTGAAGATGATCAAGCGAAATAAACTCGAGTTTTTACGTCGATATGTGACAATGGATGAAATATGGCTCCATCATTTCACTCCGAAGTCCAGTCGACAGTCATCCGAGTGGACTGCACACGATGAACCCGCTCCAAAGCGTGGGAAAACGCAACAGTCGGCTGGCAAGGTTATGGCATCTGTATTTTGAGATGCGCATGGAATAATTTTCATTGACTACCTTGTAAAAGGAAGGACCACCAACAGCGACTATTACATAGCGTTATTGGACCGTTTGAAGGACGAAATCGCCGAAAACCGGCCGCATTTGAAGAAAAAGAAAGTGCTGCTTCACCATGACAATGCACCGTGTCACAAGTCAGTGAAAACGATGGCAAAAATCCATGAATTGGGCTTCGAATCATGGATTTTCGAATCATGGACTTCCTCATCCACCGTATTCTCTAGATCTGGCCCCCAGCGACTACTTCCTGTTCTCAGATCTCAAAAGAATGCTCGCTGGGAAGAAATTTTCGTCGAATGAAGAGGTGATCGCCGAAACTGAGGCCTATTTTGAAGCAAAGGACAAATCGTACTACAAAAATGGTATCGAAAAGTTGGAGGTTCGCTATAATCAGTGTATCACCCTTGAAGGGAATTATGTTGAATAAAAAAAACTAATTTTGCCAAAAAAATATGTTTTACTATGGTAGACTGGGGACTTTCAATTGACCTGTTATATATATATATATATATATATATATATATATATATATATATATATATAAATAACCGGAATTTAACTCATTAAAGAGAAAGAGCTTTTTCTATAGTTGAAAGTACTTTAAGACAAATAATATTGACAAGAATTTTAGGTTTTTTTCAAATATGACTGTTTGTAAATCTTGAATTACCAGCGAGAGGCATAAGAACAGTAAAATGTTTATTCTCCATTTTCCAGACAGATTCAATGGGAGAAATTAGTATTATAAAAAAAAAACAATCTGAGAGGAAGCAAATTTTTGACGAGTAGTAGGTTGGACTTATTGTTATTTATTCTAAGTAGTAAATGCAAGTGCATTAAAACCTGTCCCACATCTTTCAATGAAAAAAATGTCCGATTGAGATAAAGTGAAAAAAAAAATTATTATTATGAGAGACGATAGAAAGTGAGAATTTTAAAGCGCAAAACTCTAAAATGCTTTGAAGAGGTGACGGGAGGATAAAATCCCTTCTGACAGTCCGCTAATCCACTTCCCCCCCTCCTCCGTAGCTCTCCCTTTCCCTCCCGTCTCACGGTAACGCATGCACGTCCACATGTTGTATATAAAATGTACAAAAAGACGAACGAAGCATTGTTTTAACAGATCTATTTCGCTAAGACTCAATTCCGAAACATTATGTTATGTATGTAGGCATAATTAAGAAATAAAGATTTATAAATTTCCAAACATAAAAAAACTAGACATAAAACTTAAGAACTGGGATTCGCACTTTGTTTGTGTTGAAATATATTTTGAGATTTGCTGTAAAAGGGATGTTATTCTCAAAAAGGCTTTCTGAATTAATTTATTTAAGTCAAGAAAGTGAGCCAATCAACTTTGATGCTGCCACTTCATTATTATACTGCGTTGATTTATATTATCCGCATCTTTTGAAGTAAGCTCTCCTATGAGGGTGCCCCTTCCTTCGAGGAGGCAGAAGTGACGTCCTGCCAATTAGAGGGTCTGAGGACTGCCCCATCAAGAATACTTCTCTTTAATTCCTACAGATAAGTGGAACCGGACTTGTAATGCTCCTTTTCTCAGTGTGTAAATGTGTGACAATTTCTTTCAGCCAAATAGGTTGCTTCTGCTCTCCGCTCGAACATAGAAGTTGAATGGACTTATATTGCAACTGCAATTGACATTTCCTGTAAGGCTCGCAAACACTCAGATTTACTTCTTGTAGTGTAACGTTTCTTAGTATTTTTGATTTCTATTTTACTCTTTGCTCTTGCATTTGCTTAGTTGTCTATTTGAAATGTATTCTTTGCTGTTTGTGAATAATACATTTATATGTTCGTAATGTTAAGGTTTATTCTTGGAGGATATATGAATTGCCAATCTTTTTTTTTGTTTTTGTTTTTTTTTGTTTTCAAAGTCAAGGAAACAAAACCTTGCCCAATTTCTTATTGGAGAAAAAAGATTAAATACTTATTGCTTTGAGCGTTGATTCTGATACTTTTGAAAAATACTTCTTTAAGTTATACATGCCTTAATATATTCTGACAAATGGCGAAAATATTCGTACTGAATTTAAAAAAAAAGTTGCTCATCTAGTTTTATGTGATATGATGATCTATTGTGATTGCAGTTCAAACCTGTGATAAGGGAAGAATTAAAACCTCCAGAAAACAGGTCCTGAAAATATGTCTTGCTGTATTATTAATTTCTTAGAGCGCTATTATTAGTATAAAATCTGAGTTGATACTCAGAACGATTTTCTGGTTGTATACCAAATTAAAATCCATCGTGATCAACATGTATTTAGTATAAGTTTACCTCTGAAATTTTGTCTAAAATTAATTCTTATTTTCAAAAGATCCTTGATGTAAAATTTTATTATAACTCGTATTGTTTAATATTCCTGTTTAGTGAAAGGTGAAGAAACAATACAAGTTCTAATGCTTTAAACTTATTTAGATAATTGTAAATTGAATAAAAAATATACTGAAGTCAATTGTCTTTTCTATTCGTTCAAATGTCCTACGTGGCTAAGCTGTTGAATAATGTTTCTGTAGAACAAAATATGCAATTAATTTGTTTGCATTTATTTGTTGTGTGTTCATCAAGTTATTGACCATAACCATCATCTAATGGTTATGGTCGCGGACGCGCGGCTGGTGGTTTTCGTCGATTTGTGGGTTCGACCTCTGATGCTCATAAAGACCCACTGCGTTGCCGAGGCTATTGCTCGTTAAATCTATTTGGTGGCTCAAAGTTTCCCCTGTTGTTACGGTGTGGAAGTTTGAAGAGAGTGGTACTAATTCAGGTGTCGTTTTGGTCACTTAAAAGAGGCTCAAAATTACGAGGTCCGTCCCAAGTCGGAAATTATTCAATGAAATCGCAGATTCATTTGTAAAGCTCACTGCCACTTATGGGGAGGAAATGAATGTCCATGCCTTTCAGTCTCATTTTAAGATTTAAAAAAATAAGCTTTCTTTTTCTGAATGGGGGTTAACTTGTAATATCCGTATTTGGGTTCAGTCCTACATTCCAAAACCAAATTTGAATTTTTAATTCCAATTCTGGTTTTATTACTCGCTTCTTAACTGGCCATGATCCCTTTCTTTGTAATTTAAATTGTTTTAATTTGAAAAATACAAATTTATGTTCCTGTTGCTCTGTAAGAGATGTTGACCAATTCGTTTTCTTTTACCCTTTTACCGAAAGCTTTCATTTAAACGTTCCTGTTATTGAAGCTTTCCTGCTATTTACCTGATGTTCGTGTGTGAAAATTCAAATTTGCATTTCAAGCTTAAATCCTGTATTCTTACTGCTCTTAAAACTACCCAGCAAATCTTATAATTGTTTCAATATTTGATTAAATTTCTAAATTTTCAATTACATTTTCCTAGTGCTTCCTTTCTAAATGTTTCAATTATTCTTTTTGAATGCATCATTGTATTTTGTGTTGTGGCGGGTTGATGCAAACTGACTGTGAGTTACAGTGTCTGTTATTTGCAGGAAATAATGACCTTAATAGAATACAGATTAATATGTATTCCAGAAAAAGAAAGAAAGGAAAAGGAGAAATTGGAAATATTAGAGCTATGACGTCACACTCGATAAACGTATTGTTAGCTTTTGTTTTCTTTTGAATTTATTATTATTTATTTATTATTGAAATTATGTATTATCTTTTGTTACTTGCTCCAACGTTTATTGTCACACTCTATCGTTTATTGATGCAAATTATCTTTTTGATCATAAATGCTGAGCTGGGGGTCTCCAGGGGAACTGGTTTGTAGCTCTGAGCCATTTGGGAGAGCTCGTCCCCCTTGGGCATATTGCCAATGAGCCCTCGTGTTGCTTCTCGGTACGACGTTAATGAACAATCACTTACTAATTGAATAATTTTGTTTTAGATTAATAATTTCACAATTTGTTTTCTTAATTATAATATAATTTTATTACCAATACAAATTTTTGGGAATAGGTGAAACAAAAAAAAAGTTAATTGGCTTTGTTGTAAACTTTGTGAAAAATATAATAATGCAGTGTTTTTCCCTCCAGAAATGTTTTCCAATCGCTTCCATTTTTTCTTTTTGCTTTATATAATACATTTAATGAAATTAGCTATGCAGTTTTCCAGTAAAATGTGATTATTTTAATAAAAATTTAAAATGTAGGGATATCGGATTTTCGTGATTTGTATCATACATATCAACATCCTAATTTTTTTTTTCTAACAAACTAAATAAGTCAATGTAAAATTAACCCTTAAAGCTGCTTAAATCATTCTTTATAATATTATAATATTTTACTAAACCATATTAAATTATTATTAAATACAAGATCAGGAGAATTTTGAACTTTTCCTTTTTAACTTTATTTTAAGACTTTAAAATTGTTTTAACAATGCAGCCAAACTTTCATATGAAATCATTCCCTTGAGTAGAAATTCTATATGATGCGCTAAAACAAAATTTTAAAATGTATTAATAAAACAAAAATGAAACGAAGGATACCGCAGCTCGCTACACCGATAACCCCCAACCCCTCGTTCTTTTTTTCTGAGAACGGAAAAAAGTTCTTTTTTATGCATTTTTTCTATCTAAGCTGACATCAAACCTGCCTGATTAGAACATTATGAGAGAGACCTACTCTGCGTTCGTTGCAAACAGATGTGATAATATGAGTAGGAAGGGAAAATGAAAAGTGCTTTTTATGTGAGTAAAGGGGTTGTGCTCTCCGCTCTACATGTTGGAGACTTGATTTAATTTAAAAGTGAGAAAATTTAATTTTTCAACTCCCTGAAAATAAAAATTAGGGACGTGACACTTTTCTGATTTTAAAAGGAGCCAATTTTTGATTCTATCAATGGAGTAAAAGCAGAACAGTAAATCAATTTTATAAGGATTTGAAAAGAAAAAAAAATTATTTTAGGAATAACAGATCCAAAAAAGTGATGCTTTTTTTTTCTCTTTCAGGCGATGAGAATCTCTTCATCAGAATCTGGATTGAGAGCTGAGGCAAAGTGTTTCATTCATTTCCGGAACAGGGAATTTGATTTCATTGGGAATTAGAAGCTAGATTAAAAAAAAATTGCTCTATGTTTGCTTTCTCTGAGTTGCACTTGCATAATATTCTTGAGATAATTAAAGACAGTAACAGTGAGACTAATTAGTTTGTTTCCGAAGAAAAAAAAGCCCATAAAATGTTTTACTTCCATCCCATGTAGTTGTGTTTTAAATCAGATATCTCTTTCTAAAATTACAAGTTTTTTTCTGTATGTAATGTTTTACATTACAAGTACTTAATTTGAACACACACACACACACGCACACACGCACACTCACACACACACACACACACATATATATATATATATATATATATACACAATATATATATATATATATAAATGTTTTGTACTTATTACTAAATTTCATAAAGTCTGTACTGTTTTGCACTTGCGATTTCTTGGGATAATCTACCTTTCTCTGGCTTCATGAGTCATTGCAGAGTAAATGAAAACACTTCACGTAAACAATTGTGTATAAACCGTAGTTGTAAAGAAAGAAGAAAAAAACGTTTCTCATAATAAATATATAGAGAGTAAATTATTTCGTATTAAAAGCCTAATTCGAATTTGAGCGCACAACTCTGATAGGCATTATTTCAAATCAAAGGCTGTGTAACGGTATTATGTGAATGAAACTTAATTCTTCTATTTCATTCAAAACCCCAACACTTTTATCTCTTTTTTCAACAACTAATACTTTTATCAACTAATACTTTTATCTCTTTTTTCAACAACTAATACTTTTATCAACTAATACTTTTATCTCTTTTTTCAACAACTAATAACTCTCCCGTCATTGTTGAGAAATTCGTCATATGGGTTCGATTCTATACCTAACGATTCGACTTCAACTTTGTCATTAGCATCCCATATCTAATCGTACTCAGTGCTATTTATAGCATTAGAATCCCACATTGTTTTAAGGATAGGTTAGAGGTACATGTGAGTTTGTGATTTATCATGTGTTTTTATAGGCAGTGCTGTCAGATGCAACAAAATAAAATTTGTTCCATATGATGTTTAATGCTGTAAACTAAATTCATATACCGTTGATAGTTTGGGAGTCATCTTATAAGACAAATAAATGCTAAAACCATGAACCTTTGAACAAAATTTGTACCTCGTCTTATCTGCGGAAATATTCGGTTTGCTTAGTTAGTAGCACTTAGCTTCTACCAGCACAAGTTGAAATCATGTTTACAGTTTGAACCAGTCATTTTTCTTTGTTTTACAGAAGGAAGACTCTTTATTATATCATCAAATTATATTTTCGAATTGTAGTAAAGATTTTTAATATTTAACCAAGATGCGATAACTACTAATAAAAGAGGAAATTGGACACCTAGAAAGAGTTGTAAGATTATTGTGTTAAGAGAAAGTGGTCTTTCCTATGCTGAAATTTCAAGACAGTTAGGTGGTTCAGTGAATACATCTGGAGTCCGAAAATTTTGTTTCCGATAACAGGAGACAAATTCAATAAAAAACAAAGCAGGAAAAGGCTGAAAAAGGTACACCACATATGTTGATGACAGAAGAATAAAAAGACTATGTCTCTAAGAATGTTATCAACGGCCACCAGAAGTTATCTGAATGATTTTGGAGTTCCTGTCAGTTCAAGAACAATCAGGGGAAAATTAACAGATATTGGACTAAGAGGTAGAATTCCACGAAAAGGTCCTTATCTCAATTTACACTAAGGCAAAAAAAGAGACTACAGTGGGTAAAGGAACACATTGATTGGACAGATGATCAGTGGTCCCAAGTTATAGGGAGATATGAAACTAAGATACCATTATTCTGTAGTGACGGACGAAAATACATAAGACGTAGAATAGGAGAAGAGTTACATCCTGACTGCATTTAGGCAATTATGAAGAACCCAGTTAATGTTATGATTTGGTCATGCATGTCAGCAAATGGTATTGGTCACCTTCATGTCCTCGATGGGATATTGAATGCAAAAAAATACAGTGACACTATTTTAGAACCAAGATTTCTACCTTCCATCAAGGATCTCCCAACAATGCTTCACTTAATTTTCAAGTTGTATTCTTCTCCCTGCTACACAGTAAAATTATCGAAAGAGAGGTATTGTACAAAGAATATTGAATTGTTGTCATGGCCAGGAGACTGTCCTGATCTCAATCTTATCGAAAACTTGTAGCACTGGTTGAAAACTCTTGTTCAAATGAGGCTCTCATCAAATAAAAAGGGAACTAATTGAGACTATAATTTTTTCTAGGCATCATAAGGCTTCCCTACTAAGTACTGATAGCTCACTGTATGATTTTAATTTCTTAAAAAAATTAGTTTAGAATTTTTGGTCTTTTGAACAATTTTTACAAATTATACTTATGATAGGAATAGTTAGGATTTTATTCCTAGAAAAACCCAACTTAACAGTCTAATGCATGTTATAACATTTATTATATTGTTCTCCGTTTTTATATTTATCAAAAAATTTAAGGTATTTCTTTAAAAAAATTTTAAAATTCTTGATATTTTATTTTTTCAAGTTTTCTAATTTTTAAATATAAAAATATACATAATTAAAAATTTATCATTTTTCTTGATAATTAGTAATGCTGAATAATCAGTTTTATTTTCGTTTTTCTAATTTGTTTATTTTGTCGAGAATTTGAAAACAAATAGTTTTACCTAATAATTCTGCATTGCGAAATAACTCTCTGTAAAACATGATTAATACTTTTAAAAATATTTTAATCTATTTTTCTCCTCTCTATTTGAACAAAATTCAAAATATTAAAATATTTTCATTTTAATAAAGTTTCTATAGTAATACAAATTTGTGTAATTGTAGTACTTATATCGTTTAACATATAGACTCTTTGAAATTATAAAAGGAATTTTAAAATATGCTTCTTTATTAGTTTAAGAAAGTTAAGCAAAAAATGAGTTGACTAAAACAATGTGGAAATCATTCGATTGAAACAGAGTAGTCTTAAAAGTGAAATTGAAATGTGCTTTAAAATATAATATGTTTCTCTCTGCATTATAAAATCACTAAAATATAATGCTAATTTTTCAGAGTAATTTTATGGGGTAAAAGAAAGCTAAGTTTAGGTCATGTTCTTTAAGATTGTGTGAAGATAGCCTTAAGCCAATCAAAGTGGTTATCTAAACTAAGGATTTAGTATTGACCATGATACATATTCTCATCGCGTCTTCCGAACATTTTATTTTGATCATTTCCATGCATTCATTTCATATTTTACTTTAAAAAAAATATTATTCAGTACTTTCTAAACTAAATCATTTCTATAGATATTGCATACACACAGCAATTAGCAAAACTCATGAAAAAAAGATAAATGAATAGTGTTAGTTTATTTGAACAATTCCCTGTTTTGAAAAACTTTTAAAAGAAGCACAATTTTTCCAAACCAATCCGATTACTTTTCCAGTCCAATTTTTTTTTCGTTCCAGAATGCTTTAAAAGGATACAGAAAAAAATTACGTGAATTTTATTAAAGCCAGTTAATAAACCAAAAATATTTTTTTTTAAAAAAAGTTTCCAACAGATTTAAAGTTAAAAATAATCTTGTGAAATATGCTTTGAAACGAAAAAAAAATACAAACATTTTAATATAGACTACAAAGTTGGATTAGCGCCGTGCATAGTTCCTTATAAGACTTGTTTCAAATTCTAATCGTAGCTTGACGAGTGTCTGATAAAAAGCAAATCATTTTGAGGAACACCTCTGAATTATCGTATCGGGAAAAAAAATTTTTCTCTCACTTAGGAATACGAGTAAGCCATGAAACTATGGCAGAATATTATTTTGGTTCTTAAATGGAATAATATGATCAAATATCTTTGCAGTCATATTGCGAATCGTTGGTCTCATTGTAATTGTGAAAAGGACTCAGACATATTGAAATATGCATGTGTATGATTTTACTTACAAGTTTATACATTTTTCTTATAAATTTTTATACTTTTATAAATCAATCAACAAAACGATTTCTTTTGCATACTTTCAAATTAAGAATTCTGAAAAAAAAATTCATCTAAATAAAACAAAATTTGCGAACAATTTTACGTTTATTAATGGATGAAATATTGTGTTAATATTACGAAGAATAAATAACTTACTCAAGATTAATTTCATTCTAGGCGTAAGTAGTAAATGAAGTTGTCAACAGCAGTCTTTGTCGTATACAAAAAAAAAATAATGGTAACCTATCTTTCGGTGTCATAAAAGCCTGTAAATTCACTTAATCTCATGCTATGAGTAAGTTAATTCTAAAACGTGGAGGAGAAAATCCCCGTTGGCAAAAAAAAACAAAAACAAAAAAAAAATGAAAGGGTATGTCACGTATGAATGCACCGGGGATCACGTGCGCGTGAAAGGTGAAAAGATTTAGTGGCTTTGTCTTACCGTCACCGGAAACGGAGTTTTCCTACAACAAATGTTTAACATCCTCCTTTCTATAAATTATTCACCCTCTTTCGGCTCTTAATCTCCTATTACGTTGTCTTTGTTAAGAACGAAAATTGTCCCTCAAGCAATCTGATTAAATATGCCAGGACAGGAAAATCAAAATCTCATTAATTTACTCGATTAAATGACATTCTTCAGGGAATGCTGAGAATCAAATTATATTTATAGGTCTTGAATTTTCACTCATGTGAGAGTCTCGTAACTTACGTTTTAGTAAAAATGATCATTTAATAAGAGAGTGGTCTCTTTTAATTAATCAGTCTTCTAGTTTATTTTTTTCTCAAAATCCCAATTTAATTTAGGTAAGGTAACAAAAATAACGAAACGTTATAATCTGTCCATATCATAGATCTTTTTTAAAAACATATTTTTTGCACTACCTGTGACTGAGATAAACATAAATAATCTTCTCAGGAAAGGAAACTGAAATTTTACACCCTTCAAACTTACAGAACTAAAGGAGGAAATGGGAAATGTACGTACCGGCTCCTTTTTATATAATGAAAACCCATTTCCAGTTGCTCACACTGTAACGGAATCCCCATTCAGTCTGACTCTTGTGCCAAATTTAATTAAATGTAACTAGCTTTAAAAGTCAATAAATAGTTTAATGACACTCGAGACAAATTTAAATTAATTATTTATTTTCAATTATTATAATATAGAAGATATCTCTCTGGACTTCAATCCTAGACAACTAATTTAAATATCACTGACAATAATAAGTCTTACCGAAGTCTCCAAGTTGTATGTGAAATCGTTTCATTCGACAATTTCTCTATATCATCAACAGTCGATAGCAATCACTCATTGATAGTAGGTGCTTCTTACTAGATCAATACCCACAGTTCACCTTTCTCTCTCTGTTATAAATTTCCTTTTACTTATATATATCATTAGGTCTGAATTAATGTACTTTATTTCAACCTGAATTGAAATAACATAATCACGTTTCATTTGGGTTGAGAAGAAACTGTTATTTCATAAAATCAAACACAAGTCCCTAAGGTTAGTGAAGTAAAAATCGCGAATAGTCCAATGTGATTGCTCCTCGGGGGAATTATTTCAAAACAAAATTTGCGCGAAAAGATTAAGAATACTGAGTCTTCTTCCTTTCTCTTTAAATCAATGGTGCTCCTATGATTGTTACATTCTCTTTCAAATCTTCCCCGTCATAACATGGACTGAACTTAACTAACAGATATTTACCCTAAATATCTGACGAATTATTTCACTCGTCATTTTGTAGTTTATTTTAAAAAAAATTAAGACATTTCTTGTTGTTTGAGTTTTGGTTCCTGTACCAAATCCAGGAGTTTTGGTTCCAGGGAATCTGCCATTGGCCTCACATTCTTGCCAGCATCTTCTAATCGCCGCATCGCTTCGACCCATGTGACGAGCGATTCTCCGATTTCCCCGACCTGCCTTTTTCAAACTCTGACAGTTGCTCGTAATGAGCTCGAATCCTGTGGCAAGGCATTTTTTCAGTCGTTTAAAGTTATCCTAAATCTCAATCCAACAGAAAATTTGATCCTTGATTGAGAATCACTTCTTTTATACACCTGCTGAGTGCGCAATTCCGATGTACTGTAACTCCCACTATTCATTCGTTGGACACGAAATTTTAATCGTTTACATGTTCGGTCCAAATGTCTTTTCATACAAAACATTTATTACAATCGCACATCTCTCTCTCTCCCCTAAAATAATTGTTGCCGGGACTTTCTCGACAGCCTTCACTTTCTTTGGAGAAGATTCAATGAACTCTTTTGTTTGATTGTTTCTTGGTCTCCCGTGCATGTTGATAAATCTTGTTCTGATCCACACAACTCAACGCTATGCGACTTTCGCAACTCGAGGAAGCAGCAGTCAAATTTTGATTTAGCAACAAAGGGTTGCAAAATCTAATCTAATCTGTAAATTAGTGGCAAATTCATGAATCGTATAGTTTAACAGACGGAAACACACATTGGTAGCACTAAACTTTTGAACTAGAAGCACTGTCTTTGTCCGAAAATATGCTTTATGAACCAGTCTCTTATGTGGAGAACTGCGCTCAATTTTGAGTAAATACACACCAATAAACTCAAATGGAGAGGGAAGCAAACACAATTATTAGAAAATGATTTACTATTTCTGATTATCTCAGAATATTTGGAAATGGAATATTCATCGTTCTTAAATTATTAACACGCTAAAATCGTATTTGAAATGTCACGATAGTACTTTAGTCGTAGTTTCATAAATACATTTGTACATTTTGTTTATCAGTATTTATAGCCACTCCAGGCTGAATGCTTCCTCTAGTAGCTGCTTGGAAATTCTGGCTTTGTGCTTTTAAATAGCACTGGTAAAAAGCACAGTACATTAATTTCTCAATTCTTCATTATCCCTTAAAAAAGAGACGTTTCTTAAAGTTTCAACAATTTTTAAATAAAAGAAAGCCTGATTTTGTTTCTTACTTTTACTTTACTTTATAGTTCTATAAATTCTACTATTCTTAGTTCTATATAAAAAAAAATGTGGTTGTTGTCTAAGAAATAATTTAATTCATTAAAATATTTCAAATTTTCAAGGTGGTAAAACATTTTCTTTCCTTTTATATCCTGTTCAGAAATATAAATATTTATCATTTTTAAAGCATTTTCCACACTCACGCATTAAATCATGTTACATTTGAAGTCTTAAATTGTACTTCGAGTTGTCTTTTTATTTTATGTTTCGACGAACCAGAGCAGATTCCAGGATTTGACGTAGAGTTTAAATACCTTTATAGACGATAGTTTATAAGCATAGATCAATTGAATCACGTAAAATACAATTTAAAATTCAGCAATTGAAATATACGTTTTTTAAAACATTTTTAAAAGGGTAAAACAAATGATAATCTTATAAATATTTACATTTTTCTTTTCAGAGGTTTGAGGGGAAAAAATTGAAATTGTATTTATGGAATTGCAATTATTATCCACATTTTTGTCATTGCTTCTGCTTTGTAACGAGGAATTAATATTTAAAATACTTAATACATTTGCGCTCAGATTTGTAAATAGTATGTCTGTATCAACATCGTACTAGAGTACCTACAGAGTAAAAAAGAATACACAACTGGCCTCAGCTATAAAGTTCTGAGGAGAGTGAGTGAAAGTTAAAAAACTTTCATTTAAATTCTTTGATTCCTTCCCTATCGTTGAAAATATAAAAACTCAAAAACGGTGATTATTAAGACAAAGATAGATTCGATACTTCAAACACTTCCAAGAAACTAAAAGAAACTTTACTTCTATACTTCAAAATTTTACTTCTATTATTCGATACTTCAAAACTTTCCAAGAAACTTTTTTTCATCCTCTTCCTACCGAAAACTTTCTCAAATATGTTTTCACTTACCTTATCAGTCCAATTCCTGTACAGTGCCCACACTAGTGACTTCCTCACCTCTTCAACATTATGCACTAGACTTTGTGCAGAAGACGCAGTCATTTGTATGCCAAGTGTTTTGCCTTCACACTACCCACATCAAATGACAACAGCATTTCAAAATGTTCCAAAATGACTAACTCTCTGCAGGATCTCCACCAATCCTTAAAAGTCAACTCTATGATCATCTTAAAAAAGGGGGATATCAAAACAATATTGTATAACTCAGATTATTCAGAAAAATATTCCTTGGGATAGGGAAAATACATATGGGAGGAATTCTAGACAGTAAATTAATCTTCAAATGCCACATGCTGCAAACGAAGAGAAAGCTCGAAAAATGTCTCTTTAGAAAATACCCTAACATTTCCCTCAGAAGCAAAAGATTGCTACATCAACAATATTTACAAGCGATCCTCAGTTAGACCTGACAGATTTGAGGCGCATCATTTAACACAAGCATAAATTTTCTCCAATTACTTATAAGCAGACAACGTCATCTCAAAAGATACAAGATTTCTCCCTTCCGCGTAATGACTTGAAAATCAAATTTATTCTCGAACTATAAGAAGGTTATAAAGCTCTTTTCACGAGTCAGTTGATCACCATGGCAACCCCTCTTTCAACTATTAAGCGAGAAACTAAAATCCATACCAATTTTAGAAGCCAACCCTTTACGGCGAGAACTCCATCTTTCACTCATTCTAGGTGACACGCCATCCCTTTATTTTTTTTATTATAATTAATTTCACCCCTTCGTTCTTTCCCCCTGCTGGTGTCCCCGCGCGCCCTTTTGTTCGATGCCTTGGCCTCTCATGTGTTTGTTTTCCATCCGTTGTGTATTTCTCCATCTCTCTCTGTCTCTCATTGTCAATTTAATCTTCATTGCTCGCTAACCCCCAACCGCAAGGTCGCTCCTCTTTATCCTATTAATTTCCAATTTTTTTTTTCGCTAAGTGTTGTTTAATCGCTTCTAACAAGCCGGTCCTTTTCTTTTTATTACATTTATTTTCTCCAGTTTTCCTTTCAAAAAATTCCCCCTTCTAATGAAATATTATTACGCCCAAAGGAGTCGCATAGTCTCGATAGTTTTGATACGAAGGTACTGTATCAGGTGTCGTCATCTTCTTCGATTTGTTCAAATTTGTTCTTTATTTGATTATTGTTCAAAATTACAAGGTCCATTGCCAATAACCCTCGTATTTCTCTACTGTGATGTCAACTCAAAATGAAAGAATTTAAGATGTTTAGCAGCCAAACTTGACGAAAAAAAAATACAAGACCCCAAAAATGTTTTTAAAAATATCTAAAAAAAAAACTTTCACACCAGAATGTCTATGTAGCTTAAAAAGACGATTTTTGAACACTCGATTCAACAGTTTATAACCAGTTTAGATTACATATCGAAGTACTTCATTCGCCTTATCTCAATTCGTCTGGAAATAGAGATAAGTAATACATCAAAGTTATAATTATGTTGAAATTATCGCATGCGCACGAATGAATCCACTGATATTTTGCTAAAAATACAAAATAAAGAATGCAGAATTTGCAGAAATAATTAAATAACTAAGCTTTCAATGTATTAAAAACCTCTCTTTTCTTACTTTGTCCCTAAGTCACAGAGAGAGGGTTCTCAAAAAAAAAAGAATGCTGAGAATCATGAAAATTATCTTGAGTGAGCAATCCAGATTTTTAGTAACATCGAATAAGTGTATGGATGTATTAACTGAGAAATATGAGAGTTTCTGAAATATTGATACATATTACAGAAAACTCTCGTAAAGTATGACCAAATACTTACTTAGGGCGTAGTTAGAATAATCCTGGATTAGAATTATTCAATAAAAAATTCAAAATAATTCTAATTATCCGTCTACTTATTAGTTTTATATCATTAATTTTAATAATTCAATTGAATTTTTATTATGTTAAAGTAAATTGTTATGTAAATTTGTAATATCAAGAAAAAAATCTTCTTTACAGTAGGCAAGCAAAAAGAGTGAGAATCTTACGAATTTCTAACTTTTTGAATTGTTATATATAGTTACTTACAAAAATAAAGCTTAGGTAGCTGCTAGGTAATCTATACAATTCACCTCTAAGTTGAAAAAATACTTGTATAAGAACAAAATAATTTTTATTCAATTTTAATTTGTAGTATCAAATATTTTGCCTAAGAATGATGAATGTAATTTTCTTTATTTAAAAATTGAATATCTTTTGAGAATATTCTTCAAGTCCTTGAAATCACGAGGAACTGTTATATATATATAAACCACTAAAATTCGCTATTTTTAGGGTATCCAATTCTAGAATTGTGTGCATTTATTTCATTCTTAAGAACTATCTATAGTTATATAAGAAACATCGTTAAGCGTTCTTAGAATTTCTTTTTGAAATTTCATTGTTTAGTTATTTTTAAAATCTCCATTGTCTTAATTCTTAAGCCTTTTTAATGATATTTCGTCTTTTTATTGATTTAATTATGCTCATGTACATGATTATGAAGTATTTTTTTCGATTTTTTCCTTCTGCATGATTCATTTATTTTTGCTTTAAAAGTCTGTTTGCTTGCTATACTGACTTCATTAAAAATCCTCTGGTAATACTTAATACAAAAGAACGCAAACGATATATCAAGTAAAGGAGAGCTTTATACTGCAGGAAGTTACCTAGAAATTTTCCGCTTGTGTTATAATGATTATTTTTAGGACAAAATAGCTGCAGCCAGTTTCACAAATGTTTTTGCAGATAGTATATTTTAGCGAACATCAAAAGTAAAAACCGAGGATGAAATTATCTGTTGAATAGAGCGAAGTATTAAGTCAATAGATAGCGACTGAGCGTCAAAACGCGCTTTAAGTAGCTTTAACTCTTCTGTTGGAAATAATTTACTTGAACACCGCTGTGTCTCGCCTGTAGTGAGAGAGCGCATGGGATCATGGGAAAGATGATCAGATCACATCGTTTCAATTCTAGACCGCGAAAGGCTGGTTTTCTGTCTTGGATGTAATTTATCCTCCTGTCCCTTAAAGCGGGATAATGATAGTATGGGCTGTTTGGAGACCTTTATATAATTGCAAATAATCTAGGTAACAAATTATGTATATAATAGGCGCGTAGAGATTGCTATAAATGTGGAAGAGAGACACCATTCTCCCTCTTGTTTTGAACTTTGGATTTATATTTAAAACGCTTGTAAATATATCTAGACCAACTGGAAACGTGACTGTAGAAGTGGAGAATAGAAGTTAACTTAGAAAAATAGATAGAAATCATATTAAAAAAAAAGAAATATCTATGTTAGATAACATATCTTGATCCTTGATATCAGCTGATGAAGTCAAATATCTATCAATGCTACTCGCTCGCGATATTAAAAAAAAATAGTTACAAATTTTTGAATAAAGTTCCAACATGTATACCCCTTGTCGAATGCAGTTCAGCTCTGTGTCTACAAAAGAAAGCCTTCTTAATAAAAAAAAAGTTTTTTACGGCCAATTCTACCGCTTCTCCGCCAACCGTAACTCTACCCTCAATTATATCGATGCTCGTTCCTCTTTTCAGTAACGACCCCTCTCATTTCTGCAATCTAATAATTAAAATCAACAGATGACACCTGTTTATTTCCATGGCGAATATATTTGCCAGCACACAAAACATTTACTCTTACTACGAATTATATATTCAATATAGTATTTTTCTTGCCTATAAAAATTCAGTTAACTTATGCAAACTTATTTTTTAAAGATTGTGGAAGAGAAAAACAGGAAAAAAATGTACTTATTGATAGTTTCTGTTATATATTTTTTTTTCAATTTCTCTTGACGTTTTAACATTTGTATATCAATGAATTGAATATAAAAAAGAAATATTAGTTGAATATTAGTTTATTTGTACAAATAAACTAATGCATAACAGAGATCCTGCTTTCTAAAAGTATTTTTTTTTAAATTAATTTTGAACAGTTCGAATAAATTCAGTATTCATTCAATTGAGCATTGTATTTTATATTTTCTAACATCCACTTCATTAAGTATATGTTTTAATTTTGTAACAATTTTTTTTTTCTTTCTCGAGTACTGTTATTAGAGTTCAATTATAAAATATTCTTTTTTTCTTGTGCACGTAGCGTTTTGCTTAGTAATTAAGTCATTTAATAAAAATTTAATTTTTTACTATGCAGAGCTATTATGCAAATAAATTACCAAACAATGATGATAAGAATGCTGTTTCAAAAATATATTTCTAACATTTTTGATTCATGCAAACTTATGAGGAAACCTTACCCTAGGAATGACAGAATATAAAAATAAAATAAAATGAAATAAAATACCTTATTTTAATTTTAAAGCTTTTATAAATATTTTTAAAAACTTTCATAGTTCCAGTAGTATTATTTGCCACCCAAAAGGCTATTTTTTTTTATGGTGGAGCGTTTTGGCGTACCACATCACTTTTCAATTTGTTACCGTTTGCTTCAATTTTAATTACATTTAGCTTAAATATATTCAATTCAATAATTTGTTGTTTGCTTTAAATTTAATTACATTTTGCTTAAATATATTCAATTTAATACTTTATCACTTCCTTTAATTTTAATATTAAAAACGTTTACGAATATCCATTTCTTGATATCGTTTACTTTAATTCTTATATTTATTTGAGTGTTTTATTGATAAATATAAAAAAAATGTGCACCTTAGGTGAATAAACCTGTTCTTTACAAAATTTGTATAGAAATTTTTAAGTTTTTATTTAGCGTAACGTTTTAATTTTCTTTCCCAGAGTGCGTCGTATTATTTCATTTGATCTTCTAAATGCAATAAAGAGTTCGAATTCAGGAGGAATATTTTTCAATGGTTTTCTGCTTCTTAACACAGCATGCGGTTTTAGGACGTAGTAATCGTTCTATCCCCCGCCTCTTCCTAGATATTGCAGCAGTAGAATTGAACACACGAGAGACATCCGATGAACTTTTTTATCTACTAAGAGCTGCTGCACTTGGCTGAGAACTCTTTCAGAGTGAAAATCGTTGGGTTTTTATGTTACACTAAAACACAGCATAACACTATTCCTGGTAATGTAAAGAAAACTTTGAAAGATTTTAGAAATTTTTATTGGAAATAATTAAACAGAATTGTAACACGAATTTTAATGTTATCTGTCCTGATTTTGAACCTGGGAACTCCCATTCTGTGGTTCAGAGTTCAACGTTTGCGGCATCAATGCTCGAAAAATTCGTGATAATAATCTTTCATTATTATTGGTCGTAATTGCCGAATGATCATGTTTTGTTTTCGTCGAGTCAGGAATACGATTCCTGATTCCGCTAAGAACCGTCATCAAATCTGAGGAGGCTCCCCGAGCTCTCGTTGGCTTTCTTATACTCCCTCTTACAAGTTGGTGTGGGAACATGAAGAAAGGAGAGCCAGCTCGGGTGTCGTCACCTGACTATGGGTATAAATTACGAGATCCGCCACCAGTAGTTATCGTGTAGACTCTAAGAGTGAAATTAATAGACAGTCATTATTATGTAGAATTCTAATTAAATCTAAAACCCTTGTTCGTTTTTCTCACCTATGAAACATTTACCTACAAAATTAATTACATTTTTTAAAAAAATGTTTTTAATATACCTTTATCACTGAAAATCAAGTATATCCAGATAAATACATTACCCTCATTCACTGACGTGGCCAAAAAATCATTAATGCAAATTATTTTTGAGTAAATTACACACGAAAATAATTTTATATTACACCTTCAAAACTTTCATTTTAACAATTACGTAGTTTTCTTATTTAATGGAATAATAAAACTTTCTGTAGGATATCATCTAAACTTTACTTTTATGTGTGTTTGTCTTGTAAGTTTATGTGTTTATAATAAGAAATTGAAAGTTTATCACAAACAATATTGTGCTAATGAGTAATTTCTTTCAAAAGTATTGCTTGAAAAAATTATGATGGTCAAATTTGATTGATTGATTAGTTTTTCAACGTCACACAAGGAGCAACACGAGAACTATTGGTGACGAACCTCCTGATTTTGAATCTCTGTCAAGGGATGAGAACGACACCTGATCTGGCATCTCCTTCTCCAATATTCTACACCATGCTAAGGGAAAGACTTAACGCGCATTACCCCGGTTTTAGTGGCATAAATGTTCGAAAACCTGAATCGATGAAACAGCCGGCTGCAAATCCGAGACCTAGACCTCTAGACTAGCCTGATGGTCAAGAAAAATTTGACAGGAATTTAATTAAATTATTGTGATGTTATTTTCGTCATTTACAAATTTTCTACTTCTTTAAAATTTTATAGCCAAAAAAGAAAGAACTTATTGTTCTGAATTAAGTATTATTCAATATGGTAGGCGAACAAATCATTTCTAGAACAACTTTAATTCCATTAATTGAGACAAAAATATCAAATGTGTGAATTATTCCATACAGCCGTATCTATTTTCTGACACAAATTAAGTAGTCTGTGCATCTGATGTTAAGTAAAACGTGATCTGATGTTAAGTAAAAATAAAGTTTATTTAACCTACAGATATTACACCGAATAAATATAACAATTTTATATCATAGATATTATTAATAAAACGAGTTTTAAGAAAAAGGATAACTTAACGTGTGACGTAAAGCTATTCGCAATTTCTCTTCACCAACCTTCGAGACTTTAATCTTTATAACTCGGCGGTACATATGCAATAGGGAGAAAAAAATGGTCACTTGCTTCGGCTGCAGTCGAACTGCTCTACCTAGCTATCTAGAGACCGATCTTCCCCTCTTTTTTACAGCAGACCCTATTACAACTTTCCCTGACCCTTTTTATGAATTTTATTCTATTGTCCATAATTGGGTGGGGGATATTTTTAGCCAACGTTATGAGTTGTGCAAGAAATCCTTATAATTGGCGACCCTTAGGAACAACCAGATTAAAAAAAAAAATACTCTAACCGTTAACTTTACGCTGTCTATGAACGATAGATTTTCTTTTCTCTTGTTTTTTTCTTCGATTTTTTTAGAATGCCTCAAAAATTTCTCACAGAGATAGAGTCTGACGAAATATTTAGATGAAGAAAATGTTGATGATAGTGATTCAGAGTTTGCAGTTGAATTGGAATATAGCATTTTTGAAGATAATAATGAGGCTGATTTAGATGTAATTGTTGATTTTGATGAGGTAGTAGAAAACTTATTTCCATTTTAAAAGGTTGAAGGCTTTGTAAATGCATTAATAGCATTTATAGGTAAAGTTAGATTAAAAGTTAATGGCAGCAATTTTAAAAATAAAAGTGATTTTTTAAAATTGATGTTCATCGATAAAATTTTATCAGTTCTGGTTGATGAAACTAATAGGTATGCATTTCATGTACTTAATCTTCTTGGAGAAACATCTGATAAAAGGAAACATGCATCTTCAAGGAAATAATTTCTGATATAAAGGAAATTTTAAAATTTCTTGGTTTACTTTTACTGAAAAAGACAGTATGCAATACTATTGGGCAACTAATAATCTGATAGGAACTCCATTTTTCAGAGAAGTGATGACTCGTGATCATTTCCTAATGATATTAAAATTTGTACACTTTTCCGATAATAGTTTAAAAGAAAGTAGATTCTCCAAATTAGGACCGATTGTAGAAAATAAGAAAAATACTTGACCGTTTTAACACAACATTTAAAGAAGTGTATAATCACACAGAAAATTTACCTTTCAATGCTTTTGGACAGATACTATGGCTTGGCTATTCATCGAAATATAAAACGTACCATATGTGATATGGTTAAATTTGTATGGTCAATTTATTATAATAAACTATCAACGAATGCGAACCCACAGCATGGATTATGCTCATCCAGCTTAGATACTTAGAGTGGGCATAATACAGCTTTACTGTTGAGGAAGACTTAGTTACACAAGCATTCACTGCCTGAATTTGTGCCTCTCGCTATTTAGTCTATATTTAAATTCAAATTATTTTTAAATGATACTTACATATAGGAAATCAAATTAATTCTAAATAATCTATAATTTCAAAATTCCGAAACCTTTAACTAATAGTTCGATAAAGAACTTTCCAATTAATAATAACATATTGCTATATTGCATTAAAATATTATTTTGCAAATTATATTGAAAAATAACTTTATTTGAATTTTTTTTTTCAAAATGTGTATTCTTAGGATTCTGTTACACTTTATTTAATTTACTCTATCCATGAACCACATTATGAAATGAATTTATTTTCTACACTGTGAGTTTAATTTTTTGGTAAAAAATATTCAAAAATTTTAGATACAGCAGAATATTAGTATAACAGTTATGGAAAATTTAAATCATAAAATTTAAATCTATATAAATTTTAATAAATTTAATTTTTGCAATTTTCATTAACTTCGGGTTTTTAAAATGATATATGTTTTGTATTCTATAATTTGTTCAAGGTTGTAAGTACAATAAACTTTATGCAACATGTACCGAAAGGCTAGGACATAACTTATTAATGCAAATAAAACAACTGATTATTAAATGCTCATACGTAATTACTTATGTTTGTAATTGTGTTTTCTCTGCGCAAACTGATAGATAAGTATATAAATGTGGCAATGCTGAAATTGGATTAGAATTGTTCTAATTTTAAAAAAAGGTTGCGATCCTTTAAAGATAGTTGATTTGATGCTTGCTTTAGGCAGGAAAATCAACAGGAAACATGTTATCAAGTAAGGTATCCACTGCTAAAAAAACGAAACACTGTAAATTCCTTTGAAGCTAGTAAGGGGAAAAGAATTAAAAGAACTCAAGAAATGGAACATTATAAGCTTGCTGAAAGTAGTATATATGATCCTGGTGCTTTTTGATGTACATTACGCAATTTGAATTTTTTTTATTATTTTTTTTTTTTTTTTACTTTTTCATTTTTTTAGAAACAAAAAAAAAATTAAGCTTTCATGCTGGATTTCTCAGAAATTATGTATTATATCAGTTTAAAATTTCATATACATGTTTAAAATATGTATCTCTATGACTTATAAATCAATTTTTATACAAATTATTAATAGAAAATCTTTTATTTTAAATTTAGTTTGACTTTTTCTTAACACTTTATAATATTTTATATAAATACGTAATATTTTAGTAATTGTATTTCATTTTTTCCCTTTAAATGCCTTTAAAATATGTATAACTTCAGAATTGAACTAGATAACATTACTTTTGTAAGATTTAATCAAAATTGCATTTCAAAATGATGGGAGCGGTAAAATATAGATTTTTTTAATTTTCAAAAAATATCAAAATTATTTTTCGTTATAACCTTTGTATGAGTTTCTTCAAGTTACATAAAAATGTGAGAAAATATGTAAATATATATATATATATATATATATATATATATATACATATATATATATATATATATATATATATATATATTCAAATGTCTGCTCTGATTCTTTGATAAACTACATTGTTTTGAAAAATGATATTTTTTCGTATACACGGATAGGTGTTATTTTTCCTGAAACCCTTAAAGTATTAGGTGTATTAGACAAACGATTTTTACCATTTTACCTATAGTTTCTTCCTTCCAACGCAAATGTTAAGCTTTAGAAGCCCGATTAAAACCGGGATGCTTAAGAGATCTATTGTTTGGATTATTTTTAAAAGTCATTCTAAATACCCCTACAATTGGAGCAAATCTGGCAAGAAATACTACAGGAGACGATAGGGAACTTTATCACACTCTGCCACGTAATGTATTTGCTTGCATTCAAGCTAGAGGTGGGTCAACAACTTATTGGGCTCGTTACTTTGTAACTAAGTAACTCGGAAATAAATGATTCAATTTTTAATAATTTCAATTGATGATGAAATAAATCATATATATATATATATATATATATATATATATCTGTGTGTGTGTGTGTGTGTGTTATCTTAGAACCATTCAAAAGGAAGAGAGCCTTTTGGTGCCTCCGTAGCATTTTTTTTTCATCACTCCTCTATGATATCTGGTAACATATTGCAACTGCAATATGTTACCAGGTATCTAAAATGTTGCTAAAAATCACCGCACAATTAAAGGCAACATTAAAGAATCCCAAACACTGTATGAATTCGCTGTGAATATTTTTTTTTAGCTTCTGGAATAGTAGATAAAATTTTCGGGGTTGAAATAAACTATATATATATATAGCATTGTTAGTAACACCATAAATCTACGGATGTTACTCTTCGATTCATAGTTGCCAAAAGTGACTTCGCACTAATCTGAGTCCTGTTCGATACTGAACCTTCTAAATACAGTTGTTCTGGAAGAGTTAAGGGAAGGAAGCTGAATTTTCAACCCATACCATAACCTAATTAATGCTGTTTAACATATTACAAATTAACCAACAGATACAGATAATTTTTACCTGCTTATACAATTCATGACCTCTTTTGAGTAATAATATTGCAAATGAGCAAGTGATTCAATTGCAACCAATCTTTATCTTCTCATTCAGAAGAGTAACCGAAGGAAAATCATCAAGAATGCGGCAGGCAAAAGACCCACTATATCTACGATATACATCACATTCAGCGACTCGGGAAGCAGAACCTATTAAATGAATTTTTTTTCAAAATTACAAAATTTCTCATCTCTCTGCAATCCCCATCCATCGAAGCGAATATAAAAAAAGTATATATACATAAATTTCTTAAGCTACCACTTCAACAAAAAAAAAAAAAAAAACTCTAGGCAAGTGTAAAAACCAAAGACATGCTATCTTGCACATCTTTTCAACGTAATAGTTCAGAGCCCACCTGGACTAAGGACTCCAGAAAATTTCGTCCTATGTTTACTCCCCATTAAACTGAAGTTCCACCCTGAGTAAAGAGCTGCTAGAATGTCTTTTCAGATTCTAATTGGCTAATCTCACCTTTCCCTAGCTTTGACGTAGATGCGTGCCAACTCCTTGTTTCTGCGATCCGCCACGCACCGCCCGCTTTCTCTCTGTAAGACAAAGAGTTTACCGTCACTTCATAATTGACCATTTTATCGGTTTATTTCTAGTGCTTTCAGCTAATTCGATTAGGAAAAAAAGTAAAAGGTATGTTTACATAATTTATTATCTTGATTTTAGCAATAGTGTTTAAGATAATATTCTTGATATATAAGCCATTTACCTACAATTCTTATTGTTTGATCCCTTATCTCTCTTTCTATTGAAAGGAATTTAAAATACTATTTAAGGAAGATATTTAAAATAAATAATAATGTTTTTAAAAATTTTATTGAAATTTGTTTGATTATACTTCAGAACAAAATTTCCCCTTAAATGTGTTGAAAACCTTTTCTGATATCAAAATTTCGAAGAACGAATACCAAGTCCTTAGTTACTAGTGAATGTTCAGTGACGCCATATAATAAAGTAAAATTAACAGCAATATCAAGAAAACTTTTAAGACCTTAGGTCTGCTGAAATAACAAATTACATTTAAAATTAATTTTCAATCAGTCTAAAAGTTTTTTTATTATTTTTTATGTATTAGGAATTTACTTTTTTTCCTTCAATTAAAATTAATATAAATATAAATTATCACAGAATTTCTATATTTATATAAAAATTATGCTTTGAAAAATCTTCTTAAAAACATTGAAGAATCTGTTTGAAATTTCATACTATCGCTTCGTGAACTTCGATAAATTATTTCGCTTAAATTAGAATATTAAATTTAAATCGTGGTTTTTAGTTTGTAATAAACTTATGTACTGTTTTATTTTATGGGTCTTACGGTCTTGTAAATCTTCAAATGATCCCACCAAAACAGCATTTCCAATTATACACCAGCGAAATTTAATTTTGATATAAGTTTTTGCTTCGTATTATTGTAATTACATTTCCTCACTTATGTTTAATAGTTGTATTAAAAAATATTTAGAATGCTTGTAAAATTTTATCCTCATTGTGTTTATATTTTTAAAACAGCACCATTTGTTAATTTATTCATTTTAAATTATCAAAAAAGATGTATAACAAAAAGTATTCATCCTCAACGCATTCATTATTTAGGCTTATTTTAAACACTAAATAATTAATATGTACGCAATAAAAATATTTATTTTAAACAATTCTAATTTCCTTTTCTACACATTTGTTTATTATTTGATATACAATTATTAATTTACAAATATAATACGTTCTTTCCATTTGGTTCATAAGTCTTTGTTATGTGTAAAAATTTATCTATATAAAAATTAGGCTATAACCATCTAAAATAC
>BMAW01054570.1:0-15451 GCA_019974015.1 Nephila pilipes
AGTATCAAAAAACTTTTTAAAGCTATTAAACATGTTTAACTTTTTTTAAAAAAATATTTAATGAATTTAATTTACAAATTTAAAATAATAAACTATCAGTGACCATTTTAAATTTTCAAAAACATTAAAAAAGTGTTTGTCCATTTTTCACATTATTTTTAAAATATTTAAGAGAATGCTCAACTTCAGCAGATTTTAAAAGCAAAAATAATATTTTTAAAATATCCGTCTTCACTATTTTGCTGATACGTGTCTGAATTAAAATTTGTTTCTTCAAAGGAATTTTTCTTTTAATAAAGAAATTGTGTTTTTAAACAGTTCACAAAATTTCAGATAGGGAATTACTTTACTATATTCCAAACATTCCCACTTTCTTGCCATCATCTTGAATATTTTGAGAGTTTTATTAATTTGAACTAAACCATTGTGAAGAAATTCGGTTATTAAATTTCAAATTTTGAGAATCAAGGTTTAGATTATCGGTAAATATAATAAAAACGAGTAAAATTACAATAAATAATTATAATACCGGTAATTATTAAAACAAGTAAAATTACAATAAAAAATTAAATTGTAGAATTGATTGAACTGATGTATCCGTTCAATACTTGTGATACGCTTACTACGATCTGTCACGCTGAAAAAAGAAACGATAAAATTTACTGATTCCTAAAACCGAGAGCGCACAATTTCTTCGTCATTCCGCTATTGTGTTATCCGTGGAAAAAAAACTTAATTTATTGATGTAAACAAAAACAGAAATGCAACTTATTATTGTATCTCTGCTATACAATACATATATTCATTAAATCATTTTAAATGAATTGAAATATTTTCGACAAGCAATTATAAATGGCAAACATATTCAAACAGTGCTGAGATCTTAAATTTTTTAAATATGAATTCTTTAGATGCAACATTTTTAAATATAATTCTAATTTAAATTTTAAATTTGATTCTTTTCTTTGACACCCTGCAAGATAAAGGTTATGTATCGGGGCCCAACACACATCCGCGTCCTGCTCAGGGGGAAAATTTGTAGTGATTTAACTTAATTCCTATTAATTCCTCATAATAATAATTTAATTTTCCAAATTTGCTCATTCTCTCCTTTAAAAGATAATGTTCATTGTTATTTCCTGATACGATTTCTTTTTCTTTTTAATTTATGTAATCACGCGTTCTAAAAAATTTGCAGAATCAGCAAATCCAACGGCACAGACTTGCGAAATTATCCCTACCAGACTTTAGGTCTACACTCACATTCCCTTGAAGTCCCTCCATCCAGACCATAGGGTCTCTTACGTTGAATGGGAATTTTCCCTCATATAAAAAGTAAAACACAGCGAAAAGCGCTTTTCCTTTCTCTTTCTCACACTCCCCTCTCTGATGACCATCTGAGATTCTTAAGGTAATTTTGTTTCGGTCTGTATGGCCGAAGCCCGACTAAAGTCTGCTACAATAAGCCATGTATTGAATGTTTTCATTGATGTTGATCTAACACTTCTACATATCACTATATATATAGTTTATATCTATATATGTATTATCGAAATACCACTGAATGACTCATTACGAGATCTCAAAGACTATTCAACTGATTGACTTGAAATATGGCATATTTCCTCATTTTTCGATGTAGATGCTCACTAAGAACGGATTTTACGGAAGTCTTATCGAAAATGTAATTTTACGTCATGACAGAGAAAAATATCTTCTTAGTAAGAATTGGCTCTCTACTAAATATCAGGCCCGCAAAATGTAATTTTCATCCATTAATCTACTCTTATCCGTTAGTTATGTAATTTTGGCGCTTTTTCGCCAAAAATGGTATGACCGGAGCAAAACGGAATATATTTTTTTATATGTATACCGTGTATTGTCACCAATTAAGTTTACTTGGTGAGATTTATGCGTGCGGAATGGAAAATTCCAAATAATATTTCATTTGAAAATTAAGCACATGATGAATATTCTGACAAAAGGTTTCATCTTTGTTAATACTGGGTGTAACATGTATACGGCGGAATGAATTTCATCTTTTTATATATAAACTAGAGCAACTTCAAAGGTCTTTCTTTGAACGGGGATATTTCTTGATTTACTTAGATACTAGTTTTATTGGGACTCTCATAATCTGCCAATATTTGCTAGTCATTTTTCTGAAAAATATTTCAATCTTCATTGATGCAATCAGTTTGATCAAGGAAATCACACATTGTGCAGTTTTGGAGCAAATGTTTTGTGAAGCTGGTGACCTGTGATTTGTCGACTTCTGTGTTGTGTTAAAGGAAAGGGTTAAAAGAGAGAGTAGTGTTTGCGTTTGAAAGACATCTCAGAAATATCCTAAGTTTGTAGACGATGCATTTCTTTCATTAAATGTTTTGTATGGCAGTTCATCACAAGAATTACCAAGCTTGTCTGAGATACACCCAAATAAAGTTTATTTCTCTGCCCAATTAGAAGGTTGTGCATGAGGCAAAATCTAGAAGGCAGAATATAACTGAAGCATGTTGTTGTGGGTTAGGGATGTCGAATTCTGCTTGATTGACTTTTAATGAAATTGCTTTGGGTTACTATATTACTCACCCCCAGCTGATGTGTGGGGAGAGGGGCATTTAAGTCTCTGCACAAAATGGGAAATAAATTTAGCTGAATAATTTCTTCTTAGCCATTGAGCCGAGGGAATACTATATGGGATGGAATGTAAAGAGAGGGCAGCCTTCTTCCAGGAGAAGTAAGAATAACATAGTAGTTTCATCCTGCCAGCTGAGGGGGCATGGTGTAGGTGATTACTATCACCTGCAGAACACCTCCAGATGCGCATGTTTGTTTTACCTGTCGCTCATAAATAGTGAATCTTCGATCTTGTAGTTTTTACACCTGGTCCCAGGTGGTTTCTGCAGTGGCAAATAATACTGGGGATGATCTTATCTGTGAGGTCTCAACCAGATGTAATGAGACTCGATTCCCTTCAGTGCTGACAATCTGAGCCCAACAGTTGTGATTCATTTCTATGAAGATTAGAGAATGGGCCCTCATAGAATATACTAGTTTCTCAGAAGTCAATGCTAGTGGGCCATTTTTGTGTGATCTGCTTGGGAAACAGAAAGAATAATACATGACGCTAAGCCCCATAATGACTGTAAGTATACTATGGGTTAATATTTTGTATTCTATTGATTTGTATTTCGGACTCAAAATGTTTGTTTCTGGCCGAATGGACGAATGTTTGAGTGTTGATCTCTTAGGTGATGTTAGCGAAAGAAATTATTTCTAATCTCGGCCTAGGTGGTAGTTGCTTTATTGATAGTTTGGTCTTTTAAGTTTTTGTTTTGTTTCAGGCGCACCTCTTATTACTCTGTTATGAATGTCCTGCAGTCGGCAAGTGGTTCTTCATTATTTCCCTATCCCAGCCTGTTTGGTGTCTACTGCTTCACATTCCAAGCACCTGTGCTGGGTTCACAGCTCAAGGATGAAGGTGGGAAAAACTGCAACTGTAAATATAAAGGTAGCTCCAGGTCGTTTTATGAAGGAGCTGATTGTAACTGACATACAAAGATTGAAATTAGTTTCAGTATGTCCGAGCTGATTTAGCGGTAGCCTCCCAAGAATAAGCAGCGAACTTAGATTTGCTGCGTGTCAGCTGCGCACTTTTAAAATATCCTTTGATTTGAATTGCTCTAAGATTCTTGGATGCGTGGTTATGTCGGGATAACTTTGTAATTTCATTTCTTCTGATCCAATTTTGAGGTACTGGGTTAGTTCAATATTAGTGTGGTTGGGCTGACAGATGCTCTCAGCAACTCGTTTCTAATCTATTGATAATCTGATTGATAGAAAAGGAATTTAATCACAAGATAAAGACATGAGAGTTCAACTGCAACACTTCGTAATTACACCTCTTCCTCTCACTAAGAGAACACATCTTCAATGTATTTATCAAGAGGTATTTATTGTATGTTTCTCAAAATAAGATATTGTATCAATACTTACAATTGTTCTGACAAAGGAAATTGCCAGAAGGGAAAAGTAAACGAGTTTTGAGATTTAGTTACAAAAATATTGTTTCCAGCATGAAATTTGTAGTTGTTAAAGAAAATTTTCAGCAGTTTAACAACTACTGATCAAGGAACAAAATTTGAATTCATTCAACCTTGAGTATAATCAATGATTTACATTAATTCCACAATAAAAATAAATGGCGAATGTTCTAAATATAATACAGGGCAAAACTGTTCTCCGTATGATTTTCAAAAGTGAGACAGGCAATTATATTATACATTTTCGGGACAAAAGAGAGGCATAAGGTTTTGATGGTGTACAAAAGTCAAAGACACTCTAAAATACGTAGATGTTGGTTTCATATTACTCTAATTGATTTGATGTGGCAACTATCTCCAACACTGGGGTTATAATTTTGAACTCAAGCGAATAGAGACAATTCTAACACTTTGGTCTGATAACTTTATTTGTGTAAACAGAAGGAAAACCTACAATGTTATTTTAATTTAAGATAATTATTTTGAAAAATAATAATAACTCAAATTTTATATTATCATTCGTTACAAATTTGAAAATGTTCACACCATTTGCACGCAAGTATGAGATCGAAATATTTTTGACACACTGCAATATTGTTGGTGTTATATTGACGAGATTTCTTCATATAATCTGTTTTAATTAATAGATCTTACAGGACTTCTGAAAACCCTATGTCGAGATAACACTACAAACAAAATCTGACGAAATGAGGTCTGGGGAGCTTGGTGGTCAGAGCCCCATTCAAATCAAAAGGTCATCAAAGAGCGCTAAGAACTTATTGTTAGAGGAGGAGGGTTCCTGTCTTAAGGAAACCATCAATAACTGTCCTGTGTCTGAAGGAAGCAAAAGTTTGAATTGTTCAGTACACTTCAGAATTCATTAAAATCAAATAGTTCATGCAGACGATTTTTATTGTTGCTATTCAGCACCCAATGAAATGAACTTACAAAATAAAAATATAATTAAACGTTGAATGAAGTTGACGATTTACTCGCAAATCACGCAGGCAGAATTGATTAAAACCACAATTAATTTTCCCACGAATTTATGTTTTAACGAGTTTTCGTATACTTAGAAAGTGAAAACAAAAACTATATTCACATTAAATATATAAGGTATAGAAATATTAAATAAGTAGAAAGTTGAACATTTTGCTATTATATTGTATAGATGTGGACACATAAAAGTCCAAATGAAAGCGTTTGAAAATAAGCGATTATCCGAATAAGGTATAATATATGTGTGACATCTGTGATACAGTACACTTCCAGAGTACATCTAATATTCTATTATTAATATATGGCATATTATAATAATTAGTTGATTCAAGAATTAAGTTTAGTTACTCCAGATATAATTTGATTATTACGATTTTTGTTCTGTCATTTTACCTTTACTAATAACATCGCACGAAACACACGAGGGCTTTTGATGACGACGACGGACCTTCGCAATTATGAAACTGTTAAGTCAAGACGACGGACGAGAGAACTCGGTATTTCAAGACGAACGCATCAGTCCGCATAACGCGAGGGTCTTTGGCGGCCAAAGGTCGAACTGGCAACTGAAGGAAAACCGCCGGCCACAATGAATCCGGAAATGATCAGTCTACTTCATGGCCACAATGTGAGACTTAAAATTGAGCTAAAAATAAATAAAATAAAATCTGTTTCGAAAACCTATCATCTCCCATTTTCAAGTAATAGAATTTCACGCAACGGTTACTAAACAACAAAAGATGGAAATTTATTCTGAAAATTTGTATTTTAGAAAAATTACACGTCATAAATATTAATTACAAAGCATTAAATGTGTATATTCTATTTCAACCAGTGACTGAGTTGAAAGTTGAACATGGGCAAAAGCCAAATTTCAAGCTAAGGTGTACAGCCGAATCACAGTAACTGCAACTAAGCTCAAGAAGGATGGGAAAATAAAGAGAAAATGTATTGATTAGAAGGTAGGTGGCCGAAAGCAGATGAAAACTTTAGGTATCCCTATTTTACGTGTTACACCAAAGTGTTTATCAAAGATGGAAAGATCACCTTGGGAAACAGACCTTGAAAATCTACTTCTAAGAGAAACTGAATGTCTGATTTATACGAAAAGAACGAGAAGATCTTATTCAGAGAGGTGTTCCTTTGAAATTTTCAAAGTAATATAGAATCTTCCCGGATGAACATGAATTTAAAAACGGATTTTCCCAGAATTTTACTGTTTTCGTGACAAATAATAAATGTTGATAAGTTTACAAAGTGTAAAACCTATTTCAAACTCTTAAACGCTTAGATGTAACTGACAATTGCAGAGTTCTTAAGATTTGAAGGGCAGTCGGAAAGTGAGAGAAAGTAAAATATGTGAGTTATCCGATGTATTTGTAAGTCTATTTCCTTTATTGGAAGATTACCTTTCAACTGAATTGAATTTTCTTCAGTTATCGAGTTGCAATGTAGACAAAATGTAATCGACCGCTGTTAAATCTTCCAGTGCACAATTTTGAAAATTTATTTTAGATAACAACCTTTTTAATGATGTCATATGAAGGGAATGAAATATACTCCTTGGTTGCAATTTACGGGGATTAATAAAATCGAATAATTAGAAAATCGTATTTTTCATATAATTAATCATGAACATGACGGCTAAAGCCTAAGTTCGTCAAGAGTTCTTCTTTCTTCCAGACAGAATTGAAAATCAGTCTTAATTTTATACACAAAATCACAAGTGAAAAGTTATGTTTATAATACCAAACACATAGAAATCGTATTTTGTGTTCTCTTTATACCGTTTTGCCTACAATTACATAGAAATAATTTTCCCATCAAGCCGTAAATATAATCTGGGTGCTTCTTAGTTTTGCCTTCTAACACTCATATAGTTACATCTCCTCTATGCACTCTACATATAATGATCACAAGAGTTGTAAAATATACCTAGGGAATATTTGCATTCGAAATGGCTTTCATTCTACCATTTGCATCACCACGTTTATTATGTAAAAACATTTATCCTACTAAATTGCTTTCTTCACTCTCTTTACAGAAAACATTTCATTCCACTTCAATTTGTCGAATCAGAATTCTCAGTTTTCTTTAATACACAATAATGAACCTCCTTTAATAACACACAATGAACTTTAATAATAATAATGAACTTAATAACAATAATAATGAACTTTAATACTAATAATAATGAACTTTAATAACAATACTAATAATGAACTTTTAATAATAATACTTAGAACTTTTAATAAGCATAAGAAAACTTTCTTACTAATAATGAACTTTAATGAGAGAATACTTTAATAATAATGAACTTTGAATGAGAATACTTTCTCTTACTACTAATGAACTTTAAAAACAACAATAATGATTTTTAATAATAATGAACTTTTATAAGAATACTTGGTAATAATAAAGGGAATTTTAATGCTGAATACTTTTACACAATGAACTTCTTAATAGATTACTTTCTCAATATACAATGAACTTACAAGAATACTTTTTCGTTAGCTTATGTCTATACATTTCCCACTCCATTTCAAACTCAGAAAAGATCAATGATCTGTATATTTAATTAATAAACAACAGTCCCTTAACAACAAGCCGCGTGTTACCATGGCTTGATCTATAATTGACTGTTAGGATATCTGGTCACCTAATGATAATTTTAACTTTGTAAAGAAGCAAGGAACAGATCTAGTTTTATAACCGTTAACAGATTTATTCAGCAGACGATCTTATATCGCATCACTGTGCGATCCTTACTTACGAGAGTCAAATCACTCAAGCCACACACTGAGGGGGTGCTGTGTGAGCGAGCCCTTTGCACTGCCCATTACAAGAAACTCACACACAGGCGGAGTTAAAATATGGATAACAATTGCATAGCCATTACATCCACACACCTATCTAAACTAGTCAAACCATCATATTATGAAAAGGTAATGTAACTTTCTTGTAAGGAAATGAATAAAGAACTGTTCTCAATGCAGCAGGATGTCAGAACTGATACCTACAAAGGAACTCTTGTACCAGTAGAGAAAAAGAACTAGCTAAAAGTATGGTATCTTATTTATAAAATTTAAGAATAATTATCGGATAACGTACTGCAACATATCTTCACCAATATTAATAGTGATTTTGAATGAGGCACCATCTGCCACCCATCGCAGAGATTATTGAATGAACATAATACGCAGAATACATACAAAATTTCTCTAACTCAAGGAGTGAAATCAGTCCAACGAAAAGATCATAGCAAATGATATTCCCTCTTACAATTATTTAAGATCGACGACATGCAGGTACAACAGAAAGTGCGATTAACGGCACAATCAATAGATAATTACAGCACTTGTGCAGTTACTATCCATAAAATAGGAAAAAGGCGACATACAAAAGATACAAAAGGATCACTTATAATAATGACTACACACGCGCAGTTGTATCAGCAACATTCACTAGCTTATTAGTTATAATTATAGATAACTTGGCTACTTTCGTTTCTGAAGATTCATCATCCAATATCACCATCCAATCGATCATACAAACTTATCTCTCACTTTCGCTCAAGAACACTTCTTATTTATAAATCTTCTTACAGAAGTGAAGTCACAGGAAAATTCAAGAAAAGTTCCACAAATTTATCTGAGTCAAGAATTCCTGGCAGGTTTCTATTTCCAGTAATAATTTACATGATTATTGGTCAGTCGAGAAATAATTTTCAAAACTGGCTAACAGTCTTTTTCACTCCTAAAATATAATGATTGTTAATTTCTAAAATAAAATATACATGATATCATTTTACCATTATGCTTTTGATAAAACTTATTTGAAGCTTTTATTTAGTAACCATGGATTAATGGTATATAAGCATGTATATAAAACTTATTTCTTTTATGTTCCTTTGTGATATTCTCAAGAGAGTTCAGTCATGCGATATTTTAAAAAGGATTGCCACATCTCAACAAAAATATAGCTAATTCGTCAAGAAAATAATCAATCAAATAAATTTAAGAATACTCCCAATGGATCGGGAACAGTAAGCTCGAAAATAATCTGTCGTACAGTAAATAGAAACATACATACCTAGAAATGAAGTACGAAAACGTAAATTGGCAGAAATTAATTGAGCTTATGACATATCGTCCAAATAACGGGGAAATGAGATACCTGTAGTAATGTTGGAGAGTATGACTAATACCATTGATTACATCGCGGACTTCAGAAGCAATTACGATGCTTTGATTCGACTGAGTGAAAATACCGAGATGCAACCAATCTTTAAAACATTCCTTGCACCTTCCCAAAGGGAGGTGTGAGGCGGTACTGTGACAGCATCTTCAGTACACGAGACGGGGTAACTTTAATGGAATCATTGTCGAACTGCGACTGTCGAATCGTATAAAGTCAATGGGGAAGAAAGACTTGTAGATCATGAGAGCGGAGGAGTGATCTGGGCTGGTTGATGATGCTCATCCAGGCCATGGATAAAGTTACAGATTCCGCTTAACGTCGTCGAGTAGAAAATTGATGGACGTTGAATCTCAATATTCAAGCCCTCAAAGCATAGGTTGAGAGGGCAGGCCAGATTGATACGTATTCTCTCCTCACATGCAGATTTTATCCTCGGCAAAATAGCTTAGAGATGAACGATATGAGAAACCTTGATGTTCAGTTTTGAATAACGAACGTCTATTCCAAACGGGGCATGGATCGATCTGGTTTGCATTCCAACTCCATGCACTAGAGATAACACAAGATCTATCATTTAGCTTGATGGACAACGAATCAAAATTGAGATATCCCAGTTTCAGAACACCCCATTAAGCAAGCAAAACAAAAATCTATGGAGCATTTCTTTAATATCATTTTGAACTGATACATGTAAAGAACGAATCAATTTCTTCGACAAAATACTTGTCAAAAGTAATATCTACAAAAATGCGCAGGGAAAGAAAAGATCCGCTTAAAACTCAGAATTACAACAGAGTATTGCTGCTCTGAATGGTTGAGATAGAATCAATACATAGGATTGTCCCAACTGTAATATACGATTGTCTAATTTTCCATACGATTGTCCTAATTACAATCGATTGTTTTGCCAAAACAAGAGAACACCTGACACGCGAGATGATGAGATCTTTCTACCTTTACTGTCCCATTCTCGTACATGTCATTGAAAACGTCACCAGCAGGGTAAATTTCAAACTCGGCTGAGGTTGAAGTCACTAACCAGAAAAGTACAATGTTGGTTCTCGCTGCAGCCGTGTTTAGGCGAAGCAGGAGTTAGGATTGAAAACCAACATCGGATAATCATTGGAAGGAGGACCCAAAGAGGCCACCTGTGTAACGATGGAACAAAAGGATGCAATTGGTTGTCCCAAAGTGTGAGAGTATATTTATTGATCGTTAATTTGTATCAAGAGGTCAAACTGTAGCAAATTAAATTGGTAGATTAACAGACTCTGCTACCAAGCGTATGAGATTTCTGAAGACTTCTGTCATTATTGAGCCGATGGGCACCTTAGAGCTTGAATCCAAGCTCCTGTGAGCTGAATACTGAGAGCCTGCAGGGCTTCATGGAGTGAGCATAATAAAATGTCACGTGCGGTGCTTTTAGATCATAAATTATACGTAAACATCGCAAATTATTTTCCTGTTCAGAATGTGAGAATTGTGTGGTTTTGGGTAATAAAATAAATTGAAAATAAAAATATGAGTTTATCAGCTGATGCAATTTAAATCTGTCGGGATTCAAGGTTTCTTTGTTGTAGCGGGAACGTTATAAGGTCGACACAGTACACAATTGGTATAATTTGGCCCGACAGTGGTTGAGAATTAAACAGGGCAAGGCTGGGATGAACCGTTAGTCTGCATCAAAAATTGGAGATTATCTACTTAAATCTAAAAAGAATGTAATTAGTTATATAGAGCTGAATGTTTCATCCAACTGATTGAAAGGAATTCATCTGACAACTTTTCTGAACTGAAGGAACAATGTAAGTCTTGACCGGAGAAGGATTCCTTGAATTGGCCAATATAACTGAGAAGTGTGTCAAACGTTAATTTTGTAGTGCTAGTTATCTTCTTTTAATTTTAAATCTTATCAGAATTCACTGCAAATACATCTAAATCTTACACCCATTTTTCTATAATCAAAAGGACAAATATGTTATATAACTGTGTTATTTTGACTTTGGAATACTGATTTTATGTAAAGTCCTTATTGAAACAACAGAATCTTTCCTGCAAGGAGATTATTTAGCTGCTCTGGAAAGGCACAGCTGAGATTTACTAGCCTCATGGACATGAGACAAATATTATAAATTCAGACATGAATATATTAGCCTGAAATATTGCTTTTAACACATAATTTAAAATATGAATGCAATATAACTATTTCAAGAGAAAATGCATTGAGGCACATCTTCGTGTGATGAAATGAAATGAAATGCCAAGAAATGCCTTTTCAAACAACGTACTGTAGATTAGAAAATTGCAATAAAACATACTCTTTACAATCTTATTTTCTCAACGATAAGTTAAAAGAAATTAAGCCCGAGTGCTGTCTTCGTGCCTCACTGAATACACCTAAAACGAAGAAAGTAACATGAACCACAGCCTGCAGAGCACATTGACTGGAAACCCTGCAAAATTAGCAATTAATATTCAGTAAAATAAGAGAATAATGCCAGAGTAATAGATATTTAAACTCTAATGGTTCTTTTCATTAAAGTTTAATGTGAAAGGAAATAATTAGTGTTTTATAACATTTGAAAAGAACAAAACTGGAATTATTAAACAGTTTTGATTCTTATTCTTGATTATAGTGAATTATGAATAGAATTTTCCTGTCATAAGTGACAAAAGAATGGTTCAGTTAAATATCATTAATGTTTCTATCCAGTATATATGTATTAAATTCAGTTGAATTAATAGCGTCATTTGTAAAAGATTTTAATGTGTACCAAATGCTGGGCTTTTTATATTTACATTCACTCATGAGAATCCTTCTGTTTGGCGCAGAAGCAATCTGCCTTATGCGCCATTACACTTCATTTTCCTACTCTAGAGGTATTTTCTTTCCACTCTATATTTGATGACAACTTTGCTAAAACTTTGCAAGACTGAAATAATGTATATTTATAATAAATAATAATGAGTTGTCATTCAACGTATTGCACTAACAAATGAGTGATAATGCGATTGAGCTTGAAAAGGTAGACATCTTCGTTGAAAAGCCAACAATATGTGACATATACAGTGTTCTAGTTCTTGCAATGATTTTTATTTTTCAACTTTTCTTAATTCAGCTTTTAATTTCAAGCATGAACTAAACTCTTCATAAAAGAATCTGATGTTTTCGACTTTTGATGTTTTCAAAATCTCATTTACCGTAAAATTTTAATTTTCTCTCAGACATGGACGATCAAATGTATCATTAAATAACTAATTTTTAATTTTTAATATTTTTGAAAATGAAACAATATAGATATTATTATATGGCTGTCAGTTTTGGGTTGTTCGTTCATAACAACATACAAATTGTCTCATACATAAGGACTTGAATGTTGTTGTCATTTTCTAAGGTCGTTTGAGGGATAGCCATGAGACTATTTCTGACGGGCTCCGTATTTTAATCCTCGGTCATGACAAGAACGATACCTTGTGACCGCCCGAAAATGGCCTCTTGTTCCCATAACCAAATTCAATTATTAAATAAGACACACTCAACTAATCAAAGAGACACTAGATTAATATTTTATGGACTTTATTAACTTATATTTACTATGACACAACCTACTCATGCCTCCTAGATATATTTCAAGCACCAAATTCAACTCACCAGTAATCCAACAGACTTTACCACTAATCCTTCCTCGACTGCAACTCAGACTTGGACCAACGAAAACAGTAGTAAATGAACGTTCTTAAAAAGAAGACAAAATAAAATCAAAAACACTAATAGCCTTAAAAATATTATTTCTAAAGCTAAAAAGGCAACAAAAATGAATATAAAAACAAAAACACCAACGTCTGGGAAGGGCTAGCTGTTTTTAAATCATAATATAATAAAGATTTCACCCATTTAATGTTTGACAACGTTCTAAATGAATCATTTTTATTTCAGTACGCCAGCCCCTCCTGAAGATGACAGGTGAATGACGGACTGAGTTATGGGTACTGCGGCATGCACGTTCACGAACTCGGCGCGATCTTCAAAAGGTAAATAGCGTTATTTAAATCTGTATTTCTTCTTTAGTGAAATAGGTATTTAGAAATTGGTACTGTGCACTATGATCTTTTCACTTTTTCTAAGAAGAAGATTGATGATTTGTAAAGTTATTTTATTTGCATGTATATACGTTTGTTTATTCCTATTTTAAATTGCATTTTGCTAAATCTGTAGTAATTTGAATCTTTAAATGCTATTTTGTACGGAATTTTACAAATGATTCAAGATGCTATATTGTGTCCCCCTTTTTATCATGCGCCATTTTACTAATCTTCTCATATTCTCTGCGTGTTGTAGTGAGAATGCTGACACATAGCCCTGGGAGTTACGATGGACAGTTCGATCGTCTCAAGCCAGAGGGTTTGTTTCTTCCATGCCCTTGCCTTGTTGAAGAAGAAACTGTAACAATTACCCTGCCTGGCTGGTTCATTTTCTTTAATGTCGTCGTATCTTCGAGAATCAGGCCCAGAAAGATCTTCAAATACCATCGAAGAACATTTTATCGAAACTCGGGACCTGTACTTTGTGGCGACCACACGTGAACAAACAACCTGTTTGTGGTGTCGCTTTATATTCTCGAAATATGTAATTTAAAACCCTCTTGTCAGTTAAACCTTTTTGGTTAAAGGCTCTGACTATATTCTACCTGCACAAACATTGGGTCAGCACGATCACTGCCCTGAGGCTGGAACTTATTCAAAATAAACCCGCATATCTCCCTCATCAGCAGCCTTCGCCTTGCTCTCCAGCATACCTTCCATGGAGCACTTCATTTTCTTCAAAATTAAAATATCTTCATTTCATCTTTTATAGATCTTCCTAATTCTCTAAAGGAAAGCACCCTTTTTAAAATTAAAATATCTGGAGACATTTATTTTCCCATGAGACTTTAACTCTGCCTTGTAACACGGGTAACGCCTCCTCCTTCGCCCACAAGGATATCCTAGCAATCCTTCCATGTGTTCTTGTCCCTTCTTCTTTCAAGCATTTTTAAAACACCTTACCGTCAGATCATGGAGTACACTCATTGCAATCTAGATTAGAGGCGTTGAGTCTCCAAAATATCAACTAGATAATCTAGTTCAGCCCGGGAACTAAAGGCAGAAATTATTATTTATTATAATGCTACACTGACAGAAATACTATTTTCAGTTGGGAGACATTTGAATAGGTGTGAAATGGAATCTAGACCCACCTGCAACAAAAAGAGGAGTTAAGAAAGAGAATACCTGATGACCACAAGAATATGATTAAGTAGGCTCCGGACACTGTTAAGATAAAGTACGAATCCATTCTAGTGTAAAACAGCACCTTGGCACAAAGTCTTTCTGCATCGAAAGAGGATTAAATAAATAGCACTAAACATTTAATCCCATGGGATAGTAATGCCCTGTATAGTAAAGTTTTGAATTTAAAAATCATTCAGAGAATAACGGCCTTTCTATTAATATTTATTAAATGTCCATTATTAGATTTACCACGGAAATATTTATAGAAGGCTAAACGAGTTAAATTGAAAGGTAATACACCTCTTTGACACCATTCGAAATGTTGATAATATGGTACTTGATGCTAAGTATCTGAGGGGAGCCAACGTGAATCAAAGGCGTTAAGTAACATGGAGGAATGATGTAGAATTAAAATTCTGTTTAAGACTATTATCTGATTGCTCATTGACAAGTACTATATTTTCCTCTTCTTCTCACGCTTCTTTCAGTTACTCTTTGTGGAATGTATATCTCTACTCATGATATAAATTTGTCTTGTATTAATATGCTAGAATAGTGCTTCATTCATATAGAAAACTTACAAATGTTAATTTTCAAAATATTTTAATCTTGATTATGAACATTTATGTATAATGGGGTTATAAATGTCTAAGATTTGTTCCAGATGCAAAAAGTTTAGGTGATATCAATCTCATGGGAAAGAAACACGGCGCACCTACACTGATATGAGGTAAATATATGTTTTCTCTGATATACTAGTTGATCACCTGCCCTCTTCACAGACGATAATATAATATATTTAGGAACTTAGACACAAATGAAAATTTCAGAAAGCTATAATGATAATCCAAACTGTATTCTTTACACCTGCAATTTTGCTTATACCGGGATATTCAAATATATGAGAAAAATTTAAAGTCACAGATGAAGAATATATA
>BMAW01054580.1:0-13010 GCA_019974015.1 Nephila pilipes
AATCGATTTTATATTCTAAGAAAACATATTGGAGGAACTAAAGCTTCATCTTGGTATATGCTACTTTCCGAATCCCTAGTAAAAGTACATTAAAAATATACGATTGATAAAGCTTGAAAAAATTGGATTCATTTTCTTGAAATAATTTGATGCTTCATTATCATTAGTTTGCAAAACAGGAAAAATGTTAGGCTTGAACGACTTGTTAATAAAATGAGGTCTTCAGTATTCAGTGAAACAATGTCGCGCTTCGGTTCCGTGCATAGCAACATTAAAACAGCTCATAATCCCCCAAAGTTCACAGAAACAGTAAATTTTTACAATCCCACGAAATATGACATTGATGTACAATATCAACTGAGCCGATAGTGTACGACGTGTTCAGTTATAAGAGGATGTAATTTTTACATATTATTGCAAATCTCTAAATATTGTTATCATAATTTTTCAGATTTTATTTAGAGTGTGTAATACTTTGCAAATGTTCGATGCTTTGTTTTGAGCTTTATTAAAAAAATGAAGTTACCATATTGTTTATCAAATTGCTATTTATACCAAACATTTCAAAATGCATTAGAAGTAAGTTAAGGATAAAAAACATTAACGAATGAAAATTATTAATAAACTATTTAAAATGATTAAATTATCATTTAATATTTTATTTATTATGAACTACGGTAAAATAATTATTATTATATATTTCTTCTTCTTTAAAAAAAATTCAATTCCGGGTTAGAATTTTTAAGATTTGAAAATAGTCATGGGTTATCTTTTTTGGTCTCCTTAATATTGCCATAATAGTTGACGCAAAGACAAAATAGACAATTATCTGTAACACATCAAAAGCTAAAAATGACATCGAAACAGGGAATGCAAACCCAATCACTTTTGTGAAGAAATCATTTTCCAGATTCATCTCAAAAATCTTAAAAAACTGAAATTGTTTAATGACCAGCAAATTTAGAATAAAAAAATGTTTCTAAAGAACATCAAGAACGTAGATTAAAATTTCAATTGAACTACGAAAAAGGCCATGTTTAAATACTCGTAGTTTTCATGGAAAAAATGTTAGTCTATCCTTTACTATTATATTAGGACAAAATTCATACAAAAATTTGATTCATACTAAGTAAGAAATAATTGTTACATACATATGTAAATGTATTCAAATGAAATGTAAAAAATTAGTGCCATCTCAAAAAAAAAATCGATGGACAACCAATAATTATAACGGTAATTGATAAAATTTTACAAAGAAACAAACTGAATTAAAATTAATATATTAAATTAGGCTAAATTTTATTTTTGCTCATTTATGAAAGATATTTAAATTGTTTAATCACAAAACTTCGATAACGATTCCCTTGAATATTACTCTTTTGAATGAAGAATACATTTACAGAATATCTGTTAAATACCAATGATGGATTAAGCAATGAGGTATGACCTTGGCGATAAACGTGGTGACTTTAGTGACAAATTAAAAGTTTTCGAAAATGCTTGCACTTAATTGAAATACCTATTAGAAAGGGAGTTTTCCGGAATTTTTTCCTGCGATGTAATACAGGACAGGGATATTTAGAAGTATATGGAATCTACCAGATCTGTTGAGTCTGTTTTTGTAATGTAGAGACGGACTTAGGAGTTTTGTCTACAATGCTAGTAGTAATCTGGTGACTAAAAGTTATTGAAAGTAATATTACTGTTTACTAGTGATATGCTATCGATTTATGTTGCTAATTTATACAAGTGCTATTTGTTAATTTTTTGTTTCATTAAATTCTACCACTGCAGTTTTTCCTAATAGTGCTCTTAAAGTGCACGAGTCCAGCCACTTGTGCTTTCTTAGCTCTTGACTATTTGTGAATAAAGCGTCATTCTCCATTATTACACTTTTTGTAACGTACCCATTTATTTTTTTGTAACATCTAGCAGTATGAAAATAGTGCTATAACATTCAAAGAAGCGAAAAGCTATTTTTTTATTACATTGTTTACGGAAGATAATGTAAAATGTCAGTGCATGCGTTTTAACGTTACAATTTGTTTACATAATTATCCGTGTGTTGAAATTCATCGATAACTTTCTACATCTTAATTGCTTTATAAAAATGTGTAGAATTAAGAATTTGAAGAATAAAAACGCTGCCATTATTTATTGTAATTGAAATTAGTAATCAAAACATGGTATAGAATCAATGTTTTGTAATTTATCATTTATTGATGGGTTTTCTTTGAATAACTATTTTAATGGTAACTAGAACATTTTCTTGTATTCTTAAATTATGAAATTTTATAACAAAATTTTAAAAACGTTATAAAATTTCATGCAAAGAGTAATTTTAAATAATTTTTATTATATTTATTATGAATGCACAATTGTCAAAAAATACAAGAATCCATTATAACTCATGATTTTCAACGCATTTTGATAGAATTAGGTTTAATGTTAATGGTTTAAAGATGATTAATTTATGGAGGAAATGGATTAGTTTATTCTCTTAATTTACTTAGTTAATGAATTCTTAACATATTACTTTCCTAAAATGAAAGTCTTTTTTTCCCCACATCTGATTTAACATCTTAAAAATAGGTTAAAATTCTAATTTCATTCAATTTTACAGTAAAAGTTTGTGAGTTATGTATTTGCAAAGATTAGCTCACTTATTTTTAAATAAGTACATCAAATATTTGGCAATAAAAAAGAATTTTACACAACATATTTTTGGACTGTTTTACACTCAACAATATATAACTTGATTCTATTTTTAGAAAGATTAAAAAAAATTAAAAATATGGTTTACTAAATACATTTATAAGAAAAGATTGAATTGCAACACACCAAAATTTTTACATACTTAGTTTTTTCATGCCCTAAGATTTTTGAAACAAAAGTTTTCAACAACTTTCTCAGTTGATACAGGATTTTTTAATTTGGAACTTTAATCAAATATCGTGGATTTTTAAATTTTTTTATGCTTGAGTGCAAATATATATTAAAAAGGAAAATGTACTTAATAATATTATTCTTGAAACAAAAAAATATACTTATACTCTTGTGTGGAAAATTTAATAATTATTATATTATTAAATTATAAATATAATAATTATTAAATTATTAAAATAAATATCAGTATTAAAACAAACGATAAAATTTTGAATAGAACAATAATATACTTTTCTTATTTTAAAATTGAAGCAAACGATGGATTATTTCATTAAATATATTTTAAGGCACCCGACTAGGTTCGAAGACCAATTTTTAATAATATGCTTTTCAGAAGAGTCTTTTAGTGTCAAATGATAAAAATAGACTCAAAAAGCAATAAAATTATATTTATATACATATGCAATCACTAGTTTTGAAAAAAAGTGTCTTTTTAAGGAAATTTCAGAAAAATTTACAACGTTAAGAAAAATAGCATAATTAAATAAATAATATATATAATGGATTTGTATTTCATACATATACTTATTACTTCCTGTGAAATGTAACTGACAGGTGATTCGAAGTTGATGTTTATGATATTTCATCAAAATTACCATATGTTTTGGACTGAAAAAGAATGTAAAATATATCTTAATGTAACTATCTCAAAACCTGTGGTCGATTAAACTTCTAAGAACTTATTAAATATGTGTACCAAATTTTATTGAATTTAGTTGCAATGCATTGGAGATATCACGTTTTTTGTGTATGACATTTGGTGAAAAATTCATTCTTCAAAAAACACATTTAAAAAATATATTCATATATGTCACTTAAAGGAACTAAGCCTTCTTGTGGAAATTTTTGTTAATGGCAGTGAGAGCCTTTTTCTAATTCTTCGAAACACATCTGACATGGATTACAGACTAATTTTCAAAAATTGACAATCAGGAAAGTTTTATATTGACGAACAATAGAAACAGACTTATATGTTAATATCACAAACATTTCAATGTATATAAATATATACATATATTACCTTTAGGTTTTAAAAAAAATGCCTTTTATGAAATTTTAGCAAAATTTTTATTATCAAGAAAAACAGCATAATTTAAAAAAATAATGGGCATAAAAAGTGTTGTTATATATATATATATATATATATATATATATATATATATATATATACTTCATAATCTCTATGAAGTGTCACACAGTGCATGTTAAGAAATAATTCAAAAAAAAAAGTATTATATAAGCATTTGAAATTGACATTATGATTTTTCGTCAAAATTGATTATTTTAATCCTAAAGTAACTATAAAATATGATTAAATGTAACTATATCTAAATCTGTGTTTTGTAATACTCTGAGGGATTTTTTAAATATTTGTACTAAATTTCATTCAATTTAGGCTGATTGTTATGGAGTTACCCTATTTTTTTATCAAAAATTGTGTGAAAATATTATTAAAATAGACCACACATTTAAAATATATGTGTATATTTAAATTAAAAATTAAATAGCTTACAATTCTTCAATTTTATAGATCATTCCATGTTTTTCTTCCATTATTGTGTTTCTTTTTCTTTCTTATGGCACCAAGGTTTCTACTGGAAATTTTTGCTGTTGACATTGATTAGCATTTTAAAAATTTATGCATTCACTATCAAATACTGTTTATCCCTGTACATTATTATATGAATAAACAATGTGCCTTTAATTTAATATGCATAATAAACCATCAAATCTATTATTAAATTCTATAACAGTAATGTAAGTACCAAACACAATGCATAGTTCTCAACAAATGCTTTTTTGGTAGTATTTGCCACAGAACTGCATGGAAAAATTCAATTTAAGGAAATTATACTCCAAATTAAGTTTGTCAATCAATTTTTAAGTTCCTAGCTAAATAGCCTGATGAATACTTTTCATCATGTTCAGGTTTACTACTGTGTTGTAGTATCATTTCATTTGCAGTCTTCTCTCCTTGACATGCTGAATCATATAGAGTGCAAGTCTTTTAGTCCTTAAAACTTTTTTAACGCATTATATGAACCACTTCTACTTATATTTTGAAGAAAAATAAATTTAAATTTAATTTCAAACAAAGAAAGAACTGAAAGTTATGCAAAATACAGGAAAAAAACTAACAATAAGCGAAATAACATGAACCAAAAATGTAAACAAACATTTGAGATAATCGAAAACACTGTTGTCAATCATCTACAACAAAATGGCTTGAAATAATTATAAACAAACTGTGTCTTAGTAAGAAAAAAAATTAAAATTAAGGTTCTAAAACATTATTTTAGAGCAATAATACCTTTAAAAAAGTTAAATTGTGTACATCCGTTCTTAAATTTCACTACTTCCGGTTTCGTTTTCAACTACTACGCATTATTAAAAAAGCTATATCTTGAGTTTTACCTCACATAAAGTAAAAATAAAAACTGAAAAGTAGTGAAAAGTAGGACTTTAATTTACAATCAGAAAAAAAAAAATCGAAATTTTCTTCAAAAAACGCTTTTTCAACCTAGTGGGATACATTAAGGTAAATGCAATTATTACTGACTCAAAATGAGAATAAGTAAATCATGCGCATTTCACACTCTGTTTTCAAATGTGGCTAATGTCATCATTTTTTCATTGACTAAAGCAATACATCTTGCATTTGTTGAGAACGAAATTGATTAGGAAACATAGCATGATCAAATATACCAATGTGAAAAAATAATTTTATTTCTATTGAAAGAATAGAAAAAAAAATTAATACATTTCGCACTCTTGTGAAAATGTTAAATATAATAATGGAATTGAAAATCAGGAAAGTAAAAATAATCAGGAAAGTGAGACGTTAAGTCTTTTTACTTACTTTTAAGAACGTAAACTGATAAAAATGTAAATTGCCTTACTGATGAATTTCCTTTCTTTCTCCAAATTTTATAAATTAGTACAGTCTCCAATTTGAAAGAAGTTACTTCCTATAAAACACTAGAAGAAAATGAATATAATATTGAACTAATAAAGCAGAATTCAATTTTATCACTTCCTCACTGTATCTCATTTCTTAAAATAATAATTTCTTAAAGTAAAATGTGTATACAGAGAAATATAAATTTGAAGTTTGTTTTCCAAAAGAAAAATAAATTGAAGCCCAATTTATCTCGGTTTGTTTTCATTTTCTGTGGCAGTTTACTTATTTGTAATTTACTAGGAAAAGGATACAATATTCAGAATTAAATTCGTAATATTGCTTAAATAGAAATTTAAAATATGTAAGTTAATTTTATAAAACCTTTATTTATTTTAATGTAAGTACCCCGAAAACATATTTGCTGTTTGAATGAAACTGATTTTTCTAATAAAAATATCATAGCACTGTGGCACTAATTCGGTTTTTCCCAAAATAAAATAATTTGTTTTCTCAAAGAGGTATTTTTTATTATTTTTGTTTTTGTAATTTTAGAGTTTTGAATATTTAATGCAAATATTTTCAGAATTTCCTATCTTCTATATAAATAAGTGTAATTGAAATGGCAGAATTTTTATCAAGAAAATAAATTATGGAAATTAGTTAAGTGAAAGTTTAAATCTTCCTTTATGATTTATTTTTTACAAAAAAAGAATTACTTTGAATGATCAGAAAAACTATATTTTATTCTACTTAAATCAATGCAAATATAATAAAATATCAAACTTATAAGAAGCGACTTTTGTATTGTAAAGCAAAGAGTATTTTATTAAAAAGTTTCTTCTTCGGTATGAATATAATAATAAATAAAAAAGCTTAAACATCTTTGGAAAGTAAAATCTTTGAACTTCAATGACTTCTATGCGCTTTTTTGAAATATTTTATTTTGTCACTATTTATATTCATTAAACGACAAGAATCATTAATAATTTCATGAATAAATATTCTTTAAGATTTCAGATCATCTTTTAAAAATTTTATTCTTGTAATAAATATATATTATTAAATGAAAAACTGCATAATAAATTAGCTATAAAACAGATAACTGTGCATATTTTTCATATTTAAAATGCAAAATAATTTAATTTTCAGAACTATTTGGAATAATAATCTCACTGTATTAATAATTTAATATAATGTAAGTAAACATTATATCTTGGCGTTGTTATATAGAAATAAATATTGCTCTACTTTCTGCAATAAAATTTAATTCAAGAATTATATACTAAATAATAGTGTTTTATTAAATACCTTTAGAGCTGAAATTTCTTTAATTTTAGTTGTTCTCAATTTTTTCATATTATTTTCATGCAAAAATAAAATATGTTTTATTTGTACTAGTGTTAAAGCATCAAAAATTAGTTACACATTGTAGGAGCATTAGGAATTAACCTATAGGAAAATGAAAAGAAAAATCAGAAAAATACTGCATTACATAGCTTGATATATCGTGAAAAGAAATATCACGCTATATAATGCAGTTTCAGGTAAGCAAAATATACAAGAAAACAACAGAATAATTTAACTGTTTATTGTTATTGAGTTACTAATGCGAAATTACAAATTAGTTAACGCTGATAACATCTGAATGTTGTTTCGCTAACATTTCTGGAGAACATTTTATTTGAGGAATGAGTCACTCTACTTTAAATAAAACACAGTAATCAAAATAAAAATATTTTTCTTTTCCATTTAAAGTTAATTATCCATGGATTCCGTAGATTTTATATAATCATTAAGAACTTATGAGAATCAGTAATATATAGAGAACAACATACTTCATATGCAATTAAATAAAAGAGTACTCAAAATGTGATCTATATCTCACTTTGAATTGATTATATGAACTGAATTTCACAGCATATCTTCCTAGAAAACTATATAAGATATTATGAACATGTGGTAGTATTTATATTGGAAACACAAAAAATTATTCTAAATTTTTTTTCTATTATGAAACCATTATAATTTTGTGCAACTTGAATGATAAACACAGTGAGTATTTTTTAAATAAATTTAAAAGTTTATTAATAAAGAAACGTAGAAAATAACATTCTAATCCAAAATATAGAAAAGAGTATTTAAATTGCAAATTGTAAACATGCGACTGAAATACAGGGATTATAAAATACTTAACAACCCCCTAAAATATTTCATAAGGGAAAGTCGCTTACAGTTGTATCCAATGTTGTGTAGTTTGGAAAACAAATAACGTATCTTTATGCCGAATAATTGCTCAGATAATAAAATCTGATATTTATATATATATATATATATATATATATATATATATATATATATATATAATCATTGCTTAATTATTTTGTTCTATTTTGTAAATTTATCTCTAGGTATCCAAGTATTAAAAATAGAAAATGGGCAGGAATAACCCTCCACTTTTTTCTAAGGACATGAGTAAGACTTCCTTAGCGTCCCAAAGCATTGTTGGCATAACTTTTTCAGGTGATAAGTCTGTATACGTTTACTTTAGAGCAGATTAGCTGGAAATGACCCTTTTTTGATATGATTTGCATAGCTTCTGTTTATAATGATGAATCCAGGTCTAATCGATGGTGACAACTAGACCATCAGTAATAAAAACTAATCTGGGAATCAGTGTCGAATTTATCTTGGACCGTTTAACATAGGACAGCACATAATAGTAATATCATATTTATTTATAAAAACCATTTGAAATCAAGAAAGGGTTATTTTTGAACCAACTTCACACAGATGTTACTGCTTTTTCAAAACATAAAAATGTGATTTACTTACTTTAAAACTTAAATTATCTAGAATACTGTTCTTAAAGAATTGTGTTTATGAAATACATTACTTTCCTGCAAGATATTTTGAAAAATGAAATTAACATTTTACTTCAGACAACTACTTTTTATCTAAAGGAAAACAATGAATTCAATTAACAAAATAACACTTTCCTAAGCTAATTTTAGAAAAAAAAAATCTAAATTATTACATCAAAATCACCCGCACGTATGCTCTTTAAGATGTTTCTGTTAAATAATACATTTTCATGGGTTTTTTTTTTTTAAATTGGAGCCTTTTTAAAAATGTTATCTTGTGTTACAGGAAACAAATTTTTATATATTAAACAACTATATGATTCTTTTTTTTTCTTTTTTTTGGATTTAGTTTCTTTAATAGTTCCGATTTTTTCATTGAAATTCTATAATGCTTTCAATATTAAAACTGTATTTATCGTAAGAAATATTTCTTTTTAATTGTTACACTTAAGACATTTAAAATTCTTTTCCAATATACGTTTGCTTAATTGCTTCCTGTTGATAATTTATCCATTGCATTGTCATCAAATTCTTTACTGGAAAATAGTTGGTTTTTCATATCAAAAAATCCAAATTTTATTCGGAATTTTTACATGAAAATCCTTTAATACATAATTTTACGATATATTTATTCCAAAAACTGATAAATCATTAGCTTAAATGTTTATAATATTTTTAATTGTTTTTGATAATTTTATTCTTTATAATTTTTGTTTATGAAATATTTCTTCCGTCTAAAAATATGTTACACTTGCATGTCTATTAATTTATCGCTGTTCCCTGAAAACAATGAATTTACATTATATCTATATTACGTTCCTTGAAATTCACGCATCATATTATAATATACATTCCAAACTGTTATACCAGCAGTCCATTATTTATTCTCATTTCTATATAACTTTCATACTGTGATTTCTGACATTCGATTTCTCCATTTACATAAAGCTTTGACTCGAATAGATGCATATGTAACGTAAACAACATTCTTAAGGAGAAAACCAAATATATTGAATTTCCTAGCAGTAACTTTATTTTAGTGGCTTGTGAAAACATAAATTTAGATTTATCATTGAAAATAACGTAGTGTATGAAAGAGTGAAACAGATACATTGTATCTGATAATAATTCACTGGTGTTTCTGTTCAAGACAGTTTTCTCGATTAACTGCGTTGAAAAGATAATGAAGAAGTGCTGAAATCTAGAAATGAAGTCGGAAGTGAATACTTAGTGAAGAATGTATGAAATTTTTCAACAAAGTTACGGAAGTAAACGTCTATGATTGTTTGAGTGTGATGAGGATGGTTATCATGCGTAGAATTTTAAAGAATGAATGTTTCGGTTACCTTACAATTTTTTTTTAAATAAAATAAGCAATAGATCTAATTCATTTTTAAAAATGTCTAAGAAATTTAATAAAATATAATGAAAAGATAAATAAATTATTCTTCACAAAACACTTATTTAATAAGAATTAATTAAAACTGCTCTTATACTTTTTTATGGATTTTAAATATCATGCCGTTTTTTACAATATAGTTTACACAAAATTAAAGAAATTGTCATCTTATTCTAAGTAATTATTTTTCAAATGGATGCTTTATAATGAAATTGTCACAAATAACTTTCTCTTCAGAGTTTTTTTTAGCAAATTAGGAAAGTTTGATGATCGTAACAGGGCCATGTTTCTTCACGACCAACTCTTACTGTCTTGGCTATATTACATCAATTTCTTACAAACAGTTGAAACTATTAGATTGAAATTTATCTCTAATTAAATAACATTAGGGACTCTGCTATGAAACTCTAAGAGGTTCTGCTTATTGACTTGGAAAATTTAAAATTGTGAATTACTGTTAATGTTACAGTTATTCATGTACCCTACTACTTCTTTCTGAAAATTTATCACTTCATTACCACTGTAAGAACTTCTTAAAAACAAAATAAAACGGGTTCTCATACACAGTATTACCTTTTAAAAACATCTGGAACTACTTTACTATAACGTTTAATTTCAGAGTAATCACCATACGAAAAAAATGTGATATACTTACACTGATTAAATAAAAAGTGTAATTAACAGGAAAAGAAAGGAGATGGAGTAATTCGAGACTTCCATATGAACACAAATTGGTTTTAGCAACTATAAAGCAAAATACTAAGAGTATACATTTGACTCGGATCCCGTCACTAGGGATATGTGGTCTCCACGCTCATAGAAGTGTAGATTTTAATTTCGGATAGTCCCTCAAGACTTTGAATTTACAATTGAAAGACTCACAGATGGTCATTAAACAACTAATGCTGAATATTATTAATCCTTTCGGGAGGAATGGGTGTTTTTGCATTCTCTTTATGGCGAACCTACATCCCTTCAGGCAGACATTTAAAATAAGCAGTTCATCAAGATTGCACACACTAGCATAATTCAGCAGATACCTACTCTATTTCTTCAGACTTTCGGCATATATCTTCATCCCATAACCATCCATCCACGCAATATGTGCGCTTTTCACAATATCTATTTCGAGGCAACACTAATTCAATTCAAGGTATGTAAATCTCAGATTATGTAACTGTTAACTTTAAATTTGTTCTTTAAATAAATTTTATTTATAGTGTCCAATTAAATCATGAAAGTGTTGCTTGCGTCATGGGAGAAAGTATGTCCAGTCTTGGTGATATCATATTTAAATGCGTCACCGAGAGGGATGCAGGGCGCCATACACAGAAGGAAGCTTCCTTTCCTCACAAATAAATATATATCTTTCTGATAATTAAAGAGTGTAATGATATTCTTTTTGTCTTTCAGCTGATTTTAAAAGATTCCAAGAGGATCTCTCCCAAATTAAACCCATCTGTTCTTACGTGGTGAACGCGATCACTATAAGTCTACTTGAATTAGATATATACCGAGTAATAACTTGTTTAGAGAGTTGCAGGTATAGAAGATTCCTTATATAACATTTGGTTAAGGGTGGTGATTAATTAGCCCCAACATTGATTATGTTCTATGTAATTTAACTTATTCAAGGTGATTAACCAGTTAAATGTTTTTAATTTATCGTTATTGAACGATTCCGTCTGAAATACTTAATGACGTTAGTGCGTTACGCATATTTCATATGGCCTTTTTGAAGAATTTTGTAGGGATTAAGAGATGTAGTTAATCATGTTCGAAATTTGATTTAGATCAAATCAAGAATCTGAAAATCCTAATATTGAATATAACATTATAAAGTCTTGGTATGGTAAGATAGAAATTCAATAAATGTTGCTAAGCCTTAGTAGCTCGCATTTTCGATTCATTGAACTTTGGAACAATAAAGAATAGTTATTAATTCTGTATTACTTGACCTCTACTTAAACAATTAATTTAAAGTCATCTTTCATTTCCAAATCTAATATTTATGATAATATTATGTACATGGTTAAATTATAATTATATTAAAATGTTTGCTATACTGTATCAAAATTTCGAAAAGTTTATATTGTATAATTTATGCTTTTATGCTAATTAAAATGTGTGTTAAGAATCTAAAAATAGATAGGTTTTAATTACATAATTTTATTGTAATCTAAAAAATATTTTTTTTCTTAATTGCTAGTCTACTATATATATTATAAATCAGAAGAGGATTAGTAAGGTTTTTTTCTTCCTTGGCTTCTTAAGCAATAAGCATGAGATTGGTTGTAAATATTTCAATCAGTATTAAATTTTTAAAGAAAGGTCATTTTAGAACAAGAATGCTATTCCTTACTTTTGGAATAAAATTAATTTATTACATTCTTATTAAAGATTAATATTTTTCATGAATATCATAGTGCAAAATCATTTTCAAAGAACAAGAATTCAGAATGAAGCTGTCGGTTTCCTTTCAGCAATTTACAAATCTTGCACGATACATTCAGAAGCTACAGATAAATAGATCTCGAGTTAGGAACTTGTTATCATCAATTTCAAAAATTTGATATCAGAGTAATCATTTTGGAGTCGAATATTGAAGAGTTAAGAATAATACATGAACTCCAATATACTGAAGTTCTAGCTTTTTCATTGAATATTCATAGATTTAAGAAAAATTATAAATTGTATTTATTATTTAATAAATACTTTAAATGGAATAGCTTAAATCATATTAGCCACTAGAAGATTTTAAAGAGAACTAATGAGATATTGCCATTAGAGGGGAAAAACTTTTTAAGTTCACGTTTTGCTTGAAATTACCTAAGTTAATTTAGTATTCCGAACATTTGATCAAACCATTTATTTTTTAAAAATAAAACTAATTAGTACTTTG